>VOQK01027069.1:0-10735 GCA_015052645.1 Benitochromis conjunctus
TGCGACCGGTTGGGGTGAAAGAAGGAAGACAGGATAAAAGACATGCTGTGGAAGAGAGCCAGAGATTAATAACAAGTACGATTCAGTGCAGAGAGGTCTGTTAACACATAGCGAGTGAAGAAGAAACACCCAGTGCATCATGGGAATCCCTCAGCAGCCTACACCTATTGCAGCATAACTAAGGGAGGATTCAGGGTCACCTGATCCAGCCCTAACTATATGCTTTAGCAAAAAGGAAAGTTTGAAGCCTAATCTTAAAAGTAGAGATAGTGTCTGTCTCCTGAATCCAAACTGGGAGCTGGTTCCATAGAAGAGGGGCCTGAAAACTGAAGGCTCTGCCTCCCATTCTACTTTTAAATACTCTAGGAACAACAAGTAAGCCAGCAGTGTGAGAGCCAAGTGCTCTAAACCACTTAGTGACAGTGGCCTTGATTATTCAACTAGTCATGTGCAGCCCTAGTTTTCATCAACCCCAGATGTGCTCTTGTGCAGCACAGCAGTCCACTGTTCATTTCTGATTCAACTACAGAATGGAGTTTTACAATGACAACAATTAGGACACACTTACTTCCTGTCCCTCAACATTTCATTCTGTTAACAAATAGACCACAACACAAAACGTCTAACAATTTGTTATGAAAAAAAAGAATGAATAAAACAGTGCAGCTGTAAAAACCAACAGAACTCAAACTTTAAAAACCTAGCAATGAAACCACAGAGTTACAGTGAACATGGAAACTTCTCCTGGTCCTGCAGACACATAAAGATCTTTGGACACATGTTGACAGCAAAGTTATGTTTCAATCTAGGTACAGTTTAGTCTACTGTGAAACAGTGCACAAGCAGTCTAGCTCTACCAGGATGGCATGTCCATAGGTGCAGCTGCAAGAAGTGTGTGTCTCCAAGCACAGTGTCGGTACTGTGGTAGAAATACCAGGGAAAAGACTATTACATGAAGAAAGTAGGACAAGACAGGACTGTAGAAAGCCGTTAGCTGAGCCTCTTTGTGCAAGGAGGAGCAGAACAAACACTGCCAGTCCTCCTTCTTCTCACAGTGCACAACCATGCAAATTGTCTGACATCCCCCAAAGAATACTCGAAGTGGCTGGTCTGCCACCGGCATCCCGCCGCCTTCACAAATGAGAGCACATTAACATCACGTCAGAGAAGAAAGCCACCTGCTCAGTGTTCTTCTCCCCTTTATCATCTTTGGCTAGGATTTATCTTGAAGAAGCGTTTGTTGAATGAAATACAAAAACGATTCATGACGTACTTCAAATAATTCTAAACTATTCTCAACACAAATTCTCCTTTTGATGCTTCGTTTAAACCACGGCTCTGTAGTCCACCATTCACCCACATGTGCCACTCGGGTTGAGTGGAAGAAAACAGCAGAAAAACAACAGACTTATGCAGCTGATGTTTTCCATAAGAAGTCAAATATGACTCTGTCCTTAGATTTGCAGATTAATGAAGGCTGGGCTTTACCTCTCAGGCAGAGCCCTCTGTAACCAGCTTCAATGATCCGCCACACATACAGGATTGTTTGCATTCATTCACTGACTTCACATTTATTCATGTTAGGTGACATGTCAGATGGCTTAGTGCAGGCTACAGTAGTAAGTGATCACACACTATTTTTAGGGACTTATTCAGACTGACAGAAAAAGCTCCGAAGCATTCAAACACGTTAAAAACACAACAGCCTTAATGAACGTAGTGTAGTTTGGACCAATGACTGGCATTGGTTTGGACCCGGAAGCAGGGTTTATACGTCATCACTTAACAACCGGATTAATTTGGAGGCAGGGCTTGTCGTCTACACCAATCAGAAATAAACGTCGGCCGTCGTGGGCGGGACAAAGGGAGCCGCTTACAGACCCGCGCAGCTACTCTGGGTAGATGATCGAAATGGCGGCGCCAGCAGAAGGGATGGAGGTAAGGTCTTATAGTGTGAAAATAAGCCTCCCTTACATTAATGTTTGGAAACGACACGCGGTCGTTTTATGAAGTCATGTGACATTGTGTCCACGGTTATGTTTCTAGCTTTACTTAGCACATGCGTACCAGCTAGTGATGCATCCATTTTAACTTGGCTAAGGCTACTTGATGGTTACTACCATTGGCGCTCATTCATCTAACATATCTGACCGAGAAAGGCCCACTTCACCCGGCACATACTGCGGCTGATGTTCATGGCTGATTGACGCTGAAGGTTAAAGACTAGAGCCGTCATTTTAGCTAATGCGTCAGCCGGCTGCTGGTGATGAGCGAGCCTCTCGTGGACCGCATGGGTGCTACCGTGCTAGCTTCTGAAGTCGTTAGCTAACGGTGCTTACGGAGTTTTAGCCTTTCTTTGTATTTTTTTTTTAATTATTATTATTATTATTTTTACAGTTTAGCCGTTAACTTGCTTTTAACAGGTGTTATATAATTTCTGCGATTATCTTTTCCCTTTAATTAAATTTACAGGCAGCAGTAGCAGCGCTGAACTTGCCGCCGTTAGTAGCGCATCCTGAGGCTGATAAAGAACGACGTCGTAGGCAGGGTTAGCGGTCCTGCTCTGCCTCTTATAGAGGTGCACAAACGTGCTGGCTGTACTGAGCCCATAACTACAGAGGAGGTCGTTGGTGTGCGCGTGGAAACCGAGTATTATCGAGGAAGGCCAAGCGTGCGCGACATCTATCAGCCATGTGCCACCATCTTTTGTTTGGCCGGAGTTCACGTTAAAGTGGGCCACGTGTATTCAGCCCAGTGTGCGTCGTGGACCCTGTGTTTAAAATCTCTAATCCGTAACTCTGTCCGTGAAGCGGACTGGAAACGTAAGTGTTTCCAGTTACAGTGGATAAAGCACGTGTAGCGCCATCTTGTCGGAGTGCACAATAGGACATCATTGGTTAACCTGTTGCTGCCTTCAGTCCCATCGTGGGGTTTTCCCCCGGCAGAGAGGATGATTATGCTTATGGTTGTGTGTGATGCCTGTACCAGTTATAACTGATAGGTTGTGCTTGGGAAAAGAAGTGCTCAGCCCCAGTATAACTGGGTTACATCTTAATATGCCCTAAAATCATGTTGTGTACACCTGACCCAACGAGGGACAAAACATTAAACACAGCATGAACTTCAGCCTGTTGGCCTGGTGTGGCACCAGGACACCCTGCTCCTCCTCCACACAGTCCTCATTTATTTACAGTTCAAAGATGGCATGTGTCCAACAAACACAAAGCTGCTCAGGAACAGAGTTGCTATATTACTACGTTCTGCTGTGTTTGAAGCCAGTAATAACGGGAGCAAGCAGAGCTGCTGATTGTCAGTGTCACAGCTTTTATCACTAAGACGGGAAACTATAATCACGTCATTAAATAATTCTTTTGAAAGACTGGAGCTGCAGCTTTGGTTCTTAATGGTCAGTAATGTAAAATCAGCATGTAGAAATGGTTGCTTTGATGATATATTACTGCTTATAGAACCAGAGTCACTGATTCTGACCCTGAAACTTTGACTCAAATGGTCACCATAGTAACAATAAACTCCCATCCCAGTTGTTGACACAGAGACTGAGTTTAGCACAGATGATGGTTAACTGAGGCAATCTTGGTGTGCTGTGAGGTTTCCCAGGGGGAGAGCTCAGTCAAGCCTGCAGCTGAGGACATGACATCAAAGGACTACTACTTTGACTCGTATGCCCACTTTGGAATTCATGAGGTATTTTTTTAGTTAATCATCTCTATTTTTAGAGCAGTAGTTCAAGTAAACTTGTTTTGTGTATTCATTCTGTTTTTTGGGGTGTTTTTCTGCTCTAGGAGATGCTGAAGGATGAAGTTCGCACTCTCACGTACCGCAACTCCATGTTCCACAACAAGCACCTTTTTAAGGACAAGGTGGTGCTCGATGTGGGCAGTGGGACGGGCATCCTTTGCATGTTTGCCGCCAAAGCTGGAGCCAAGAAGGTTATAGGGGTAGGTGTGTTATTCACAAACCGATGCGTCTGATTTCCTACAGATGGTAATGATGTCACTAACAGCTAGCCATGGTCTCTTGATTATAGATCGAGTGCAGCAGCATCTCTGACTACGCTGTGAAAATTGTCAAGGCTAACAACCTTGACGATGGTGAGTACACAGAAGCCCACATGGTTTCAGTCATGTGATCATGTTCAACAATAAATGCTTTGACCTCTTCTTGTGTCTCCAGTTGTGACCATCATTAAAGGAAAGGTGGAAGAGGTGGAGCTGCCTGTGGATGGAGTAGACATCATCATATCAGAGTGGATGGGCTACTGTCTCTTCTATGAGTCCATGCTTAATACAGTTATTTATGCCAGGGACAAATGGCTGGTACGTATTCATTTGCCCCCACGTGTCTTCTGTTTGTTGAAGCTCTATGTTCTGAGCTGTAGTGCTGCTGTGATGTAGTCTCCAGTAAAACTCATATTAATTCAGCTTCACAGTACTGTGGGCTTTAATCCCAGAGTTTGTACTATGATATGTCGATACATTGTAAAGTACCACGTGTACCACATTTTCTGATGCTGTCATTGGACTGTGACGCCATGTTTTGTTCTTGTCCCACACCAAAAATGAATCTGTCACTAGCATGAAAGTGAAAACTGTGCAATGGTATAATATCGGACGGCACAAGTACTTTGTAAGATGTTTATGGGATTGTTTTAAGAAAATAAAAGCCCTGACATTAAAATGTTCCATCTAATACCCCCCCCACTCTCACACACACACACACACACACACACACACTTAATGTCCCTGTGCGTCTAAAAAGCCTCTGACCGGTACAGCCACACAGCGTTAACATGGCTGTGCTAATGTTTTGCTGCTTTTCATTACATCTGACTGTGTGGACAGCAAGCCGGCTGTGCGCTGAAACCTTTACTTACTATAGCACTTGTGGGATGTTTCACACGGGAGACATGGATTTGAAATGAGTCAGGCTAAACTGTGGGTATAAAGCGTGTGCTAGGCTCAGTTTAGTTGGAGATGATCACATTTTAAAGTTTTGAAATGAGACGTAAACTGTTCTCACAGCCTTTCATGCCGTCGCAGTCCAATGACAGCATCAGAAAATAACCCTGTTCACAAGGAGAGGAGGGAGGCGGGATAAGAGTTTAATAATAACCTCATAAATGAAAAGGAGTGCAGAAATGCATCATGGGAAGCCCCCTAGGAACCACAAATATACCAGCCGTTGGAGAGCACAGTGCTCTGTTGAGGGGACTGACGTCGTGGATATGGGGCCTGATTAATACAGAGCTTGTATGTGAGCAGAGCTAGTATGGCAGAAGTCCCCGTCAGGCCTGTCGCTGCAGCGTTTTAGATCAGCTGAAGGCTTTTCAGGGAACTTTAGACAGCCCGGTTAATAATGAATTACAGTAGTCCAGCCTAGAAATGATAAGAGACAGGATGTTTCTACATCTGTCAGACTGGACAAGAAACACTGAAACGTAGTTAAATTACTCTCATTCTAAATAATATGAGCAATCCTTTTTTCCTCCCCCCAAATTATTTTCAATATAAATGTCTATAAATACCCTTTAATTGTTGCTATTGTGAGCTCCCTCGATGATGTGGGTTTTTAAGCTCCTCACTTATCACTCAACTTGGTGTGAACATACGGAGTTTATTGAGCTTACTCCCATTAGCTTTTCTCTGAAAACTTTGTCACCTCTTTGTTCAATGGCAGAAACCAGATGGGCTCATTTTTCCAGACAGAGCCACCCTTTACGTCACCGCCATCGAAGACCGACAGTACAAGGACTACAAAATACACTGTGAGTGACTGTCTCCTGTAACCCTAACCATTCACCGCGCTGTTTCGTCCCACAGCAAAATGAAATAAGGAAAATGGTCAGAGGTATTTCAGTCACGGATGAAGTAAGAGGTTTACTATTCCCAATAAACGTTAATGTGAGGGAAACTAGCAGACGTGTAGCTGCTCCTGTTTAATGGTTTACTATTAAACAGTAAGGAACAAAACTGAAACGGTGTGAACGAGCAGAGCCGTGACTGTACGAGTGCGAACGTCGACAACGCGCCGACGTCACGCTGTGTGACAGAGCCATTCAGAGCTGACGTCACAGCTCGGGTGCCGCCGCCATCACTGTTCGTGCGCTGCAGTAGTGCTGTCGTGGAACGAAGCTCCGCCTTCAACAGTCGGCCTTTGACTTTGTTTCTGTGAAATGCTTTCACCGTTATTAAAATCTAACTTTCCAGTTTCTGTTGGCAGGCGATACAGGTGATACCGTCCCCATGGCAACACACTTACCTGGTTTTACAATATGAAAACGTTTTATAGTCTACCCTATCGATTATGGCGACCAATCGTTCCAGCTCTTATAATTAGGTAAATGGGTATAGGAAAAAACGTTTTTACTATCTAATCAGTATTCACAAAAACAGCTGAGACCAAAATGTGAGGTTGTCATGCTGTGATGGCGTGCACAGTCATATTGCTCTTTTGCTTGTAGTTTAATGGTTTGAGCTTTTTTTTTTTTTCTTTCTTTCTTTCTTTCTTTCCCAGTGAAGGAAGTTAGTGTGTCTTTTTGTGTTATTACAAGTGCATGACGTCGGGCTGGGTGCTTCTGGATTTGAGACCGTTTTCCAAATCAAACTTGGTTGATTTGGAAAAAGGTTGGTTCCCCTTTTCCAAAGGGGAACCAACCTCGTCAGAGGGGGTCATGGGGTCCAATTTAGCCACTCCTATTCCAGTACTGAGATCGCTCATCGATTCAGTCGATTCTCTTATTGATTTCTCTTCAGGTCCCTGTTGGCTTTGATATGTTGCTTAGCAACGGTGGACACTCTCAAAGCGAAGACATTCATGCAAATTACATACTGTGAGGTCAAGTGTTTGTACATGTGGGAGGCATTACCCTCTTTGTTGTGTGAAGTGTTGGGTCATTACTAGTGAGTAATGTATTACTTTTATGAAAAATGCTTTAATTACTCCAAGGAGAAAAATAATTGTAGTGTTTTCCATGACGTTGCTCTACAGACAGACATTAATGTGAGCACTACAACAGGTGAAACACACTCTCAACAATACAAAGGCTACAGCCACACACCAACACACATCCTAATGAGGACACACACATTTCAAATTTAGGTATGAACACAAAGCAAACATGAACTCACAGACACTCCCACAGTGACTGAACTCTGCTGCTTGTATCGATAGACGACCACACTAAGGATTCCAGGGACTCGGTCTACTGTGGACTGAGTGGGCCTAAAGGACATGCTCATGCTTGAAGTAATCACTGAAGTCAATGAAAGTAGCTGCATATCATGCTGTGAGATGTTAGAAGTGCAGCCTGTGGTTGAACCATCCACTGCCAGCACAACAGGTCGCACTACAACAATAGGTTTTATGGAGTGATAGATCCACATTAGACATTTTTGGTTCAAGTTGTCGTCAACATGTACAGAGGAAGTCAGAAATACCACAGTGAGTGTGTAACAGTGTGTAACACACTGCACAGGCTCCTTTAAGCTTCATTTTAGCTTGTGGCCTCGGATCTGGTCACAAATGATGTAATTATGAAAATTACCGTCAGATTCGATCCACACTGCAATACAACATGGTAAGCTTCTAATGGTTAGACATTTGTCTGAATAGCAAAATGTCAATCCAACAAGGCGACCCAAGACTTTAGCACCACGCTGTACATGTTTTAGTGGAGTCGAGCTAACGGACGGTGAGATGTGCGCTCAGAACTGGTGGAGAAAAATGAAACGAGAGCAAATCAGCCATTATAACTGTGATTTTATTTATTTGTTTTTGGGACTGTTGAATTGACAGAACCTGTATACAATAATAACCTTGTATTCTTGGAATTACATCAAATCCATTTGATTAACAAAATTAGACATTTTATATTTAAACTGAGCCCCATGTTGAGTCAACAGTCTGTTCCTCAAGTGTAAGGAGTACAGCTTGTTGTCTATTCAACATCGGCATTGGGTCAGGTGTGCGTGTGCGCGTGCGTAGTATCTTAATCTTATCCTATTCCAGTGTTTTCCTTCATTTTTGCTGCTGTAACTTTGCACTGTCCACTTTCTGCTATGACACAACAACTTTGCCACGTGTGGGGCTAATAAAGGTTTATCTTATGTTACGCAAAGCTCTGTATTGGACTGGAACTGTAAAAAGTTAGGGCAAGAGTTTCCCCTCTCCTAACATGCTCAGAGTCCAAAAGGACACCCTAAACACCACTTATTCTGGCTGTAATCTAGAATCGAAGTAGGCAGAGCGGTCGCCCCTTGATCGGAAGGTCGGGGGTTCGAATCCACCCAACGGCTACTCTGAGGTACCCTTGAGCACGGTACCGTCCCTACACACTGCTCCCCGGGTGCTGGATTGTTAGCTGCCCACTGCTTCACTGAGTGAATGGGTTAAATGCAGAGAGCACATTTTGTTGCCTTGTACTGTAACAATGTGCAATGACAATAAAGTTGTTCCTTTCTTTTTCTTTCTTTCTACATGTGGTCTTGTGTCTCTGTCAGGGTGGGAGAATGTCTACGGTTTTGATATGTCCTGCATCAAGGAGGTGGCAATCAAGGAGCCCCTCGTTGATGTGGTGGACCCCAAGCAGCTGGTCAGCAACTCCTGTCTCGTCAGGGTAGGTGGATCATTTTATGCTCCTTGAATGCCACTGGGACAGAGGCAGAGGTGCTGACTGAACCTGACGTGAAACCTTTGGTCTGAAGTCATCGTATTGGCTTTTTTGTCTAGGAGGTGGACATCTACACAGTGAAGGCCGAAGACCTGACGTTCACATCCCCGTTCTGCCTCCAGGTGAAGAGGAACGATTACATCCATGCGTTGGTTACCTACTTCAACATCGAGTTCACCCGCTGCCATAAGAGGATCGGCTTCTCTACCAGTCAGTGTGCCTCCCAACACACAGCCTGCCTACTGTCTTTACACAATAGCTGTCACAGTGAGAATGCTTTGATAATCAGTCACAGGATAAAAGCAGTTGGCCTGAGCTTTCATACCTCAGTTTTCTAATTGATTTACAAGCACATCAGTATCTCGCTGTTGGCTTAGGCTAGGATTGTTGCTCTGGGTGTTCTCAGGATTCATATACCTAACCCACATACTGAACAAGATCCAATTCATGCTGTGCCACGTCTGGCAGAGGCCAAGACACGACGTGAAAAATGCCTGCCTACGTTCTCAAACAGCGGCAGCTGACATTAGTGTCTGCTTTGACAAAATCAGTTTTATTTATACAGCAACGCCTGGAGGAAATTTCACAAGCAAATGTAGTAGCTTTTCAGTGTAGAACACATGTGAACAGACGTGGTCAGCTGATTGAAGCCAATCATCTGTGAACTCACAGGGGCACGTGGAGATTAAAATTAGCATTTGGGTTTGTTTTTTGTTTTATAAAAAAAAAAAAAAAAGGCTTCTTTAGATGCACTCTGTCTCCCACAGGCCCGGAGTCTCCTTACACCCACTGGAAGCAGACAGTCTTCTACCTGGATGATTACCTGACTGTGAAGACTGGCGAGGAGATCATTGGCACCATCAGCATGAAGCCAAATGTCAAGAACAATGTAAGCACAGCAGAGTTCAAGCATTCTTCCCAGCTGCTCTTTGCTTGCATTACATTCAAGTCATTTTTGCATGTTGCCTTTGTCCCCTGTCTAACCTGCTGTCTCGTCTCTGTAGAGGGACCTGGACTTCACCATAGACGTGGACTTCAGGGGCCAGCTATGTGAGATGTCAAAGACGTTGGAGTACAGGATGCGTTAGAAGCCGCTGCTGTTTTTTGTCATTAGTAGAGGACAGATATACAGTTTGGGAGTGTGATCGATAGTCTAACGCTCCCCTGCAGCAACATTTTAAAGACATTTCTTGTTCAAACATTAACAGTATTTAAATGGGTTTTTGTGGCTTTCAGTTCAAAGTGCATTGGCGTATGTATGTTAGCATACAAAAGCTTGTGTCCAACACCTTGTTGGTTTCTACTTTGGGGTTCTCTTTATTTTGCATGGGAGTTAATGCAGACGCAAACTCAGCCTATCCCTTCATTTGAACAGTAACCATGGTATTAGTCAACAGTCTGTTAAAGCTCATGGTGGGAGAAGGACATTGTAATTCAGCACTCGCTCAGAAGATGACCCTCGGTTTACTGGGAATAGATGGTTGCTGGGCTGATTCTTACTGGGCTTGTAGGGCGAACGCTTCAGTGGCGCTCTGCTTCAGAACAACGTGTGAATGGTAGTAACTGTTGGCACTCTGGAGGGACCTTCTGACTTATCACATTTTCAGTTTTCTCTTTTGTATCGTTTCTGGCTGCCACTTTTTTCTTTTTTTTAAATAAAGTTCATAAAGTTCAACTGTACATTTAACTTTTCTGAGTTGTGACACTCTCAGCGTCTTTGTAGAAAATCTCACCACACAGTTAATTAGTTTCCAGCTGTATACTGCCCTAAACAAGAGGTCTTTAAATTTTACAGCAATACATTTCTTCATGTAACGTGTCCAAGATTACAAAAATGCATTTACTTATTTTTCAGACTGCGCTGTAATGTGTGGATTACAGCGCACACATTACACATTCATTACCTCCACACCAGGCATGTTTATCTGTTTACACAAAGTAGTGTTGATTAATAAGGTTCCCAGTGAAATGCAGGTGTGAGGTTCACTGGGATCAAGTTCTGGCCTGCATTCTGAATTCAGGCATACAAACTGAACTCAGTATATG
>VOQK01027070.1:0-16892 GCA_015052645.1 Benitochromis conjunctus
TTTTAGTTTCAGAATATTCGAAAAAAGCTGATTTAGAAAAAATCAGCACAGGTATTACAATAGAAACACACGATTAATGTTTTAAAAGCAGCTGATTCACAGCATTGTTGACATTCATTCATAAGTCCCCGGTGGACAGAGATAAATGGCATTATATGACAGGGAAAAAATGCTGAAAACGAATGACTCGCTATGAAAGACTGATCCTCAGTGTCAGGATTGAGCCAGTGTTTTCAGATGGACTTTGTCACCGTTTAGTTTTCACATGTATATTGCCTGTTTCCTGTTTTATTGTGTTAGTCATCTGTCTGTGTGGATTATGTTCAGTTGTACTTCCTCTGTGCCATTTGTCAGATTCAGTTCAGCCGTGTTTTCACCTGTTTCCTTTTGTCGTCCATATCCAGTGTATTTAAGCCCACAGTTTCTCTCATTTCGTGGTCTCGTCAATGTCAGTTCCTCGGGTGTCTTCTCAGTTCAGCTCAGTCTAGTCCAGTTGTTCGATCCAGTTCGGTTCAGCCTGTCATCTTCTGTTCACCCTGTTTTCATTATAAATCCTCAGCAGTCCCTCATTTGGGTCCTTCCACACACCCAAACGGCGACACTCAGCTTCATGTACCCGTTATAATCTTAGTTGGTCTCAAGGTGTTTCTTTTCTGAAGTGTTCAGTTTCTGTTAAAATTTCAAAACTCTCCCATAGTTTATATGACAGTAAAAAATGGGTCTGGGCTCTTATGGGTTAAAGTAAATGTTGAGTATATCTTATGTATGATAAGGGATTTGAAATAGATCTCCTAATTATTTGAAACAAAAAAGCAAACAAGATGAATTTCAATGACTTCTAGCAAAAGGAATTCTCCAAGAAGCCCCAGATTTTCTTACAGGATCTGCAGGTAAGTGTTGGAAGTGTTAAAGTGTATGTGTCTAAATAAACCCACTGTCATTAGTATGTGTCTTTAAAATAAGAGGCATGCCCCCCATCAGACTGTGCAAAGTGTAGAGTCAGCTCTCTAAATTGACTTTTAATGTACCCCTAAAGACAAAGAATGTGAAACAGGTTTTCTTTTTCTATTTGTAGTTGTGATAATTTCAGTCTGTTGTGGAATTTGTCTTCACCATTCAGAAAATCAGTTTTAACTCGAGTGGTGTGTGCAGTTGTTTCTCTACAGTACTAAATAAATGATAACAGTTAAGCAGTTTAAATGTCCCGTCCAGGTTTTACTGCACATGATGGGCAGCAAGGTTGGTGGTCACACAGAAATTCGTTTCACCGAGCCAATGAAATGTTTTACCACTTTAAGAAATGTAAGTGTTTACAACCTCAAACACACACACACACACACACACTGAGAAGGTGATTACTGAAAAAGCTATGTGCTGACTTTATGTGTTTCCAGTCAGAATTATCCAGGAATGAAGATTGACACCCCTGGATTAAAACCGACATGAAATTACAGTTAACCAGTAGTGGAACACACTGGTTAGACACACAGACACACACACACACACACGCACACACACACACACACACACACACACACACACACACACACACACACACACACAGATTGGTGTTTAATACTAAATTTAAAGTGCTAGGCCTGATTCTGATAGCAACAGCATCTCAGCAGGATGCGGAGTAACTAAAAGTTTAGTGTGAGATTGTGTGTCTACGTGACCGAGTCTATTATTTTAACTTTACTGACAAACCAAAATGAAGATTTAAGTGCACGTAAGTAGATTTCCAGTGAGAGTTGGGGTTTTTTTTGCATGAGAAACTAAGAATATCCACAGTCACCATCAACACACAGACACAGACACACACGCATGCACACACCGACCACAAGTACCACATTGTAAGAGCAGCATCAGGCAAATTAACGCTGAGCTCCTGAAAACGAATCCATGTTTTCACGCTGCTTTCTTTTCTCCGTGTCTCGTACATGCACGTGCTCTGCGCGGTAAACTGGTGCATAATTCACACGTATCGGTTTAAGCCAAACAAAGAAGAACTAACAATTAGCATTCTTTTCCATTATTTCTGGCGTTTTCCAGTGCACACTCACGGTGGTCGCTCAGTGCGCTTTTGGTCATCGTGGACATCAGCAGCAGCATTCTCTCCCTTTTACTGTCTGTTGACAGCAGTGATGGCTGACACCACGCATGGCCCACAAAAATACAAAGTGGATTACATAAATGGTTTTACCAATGAGCCACGAAAATGCATTTTGGTTGAGACTTCATGGAGAGAAAGTTAATGCGACTGTGAATGGCGTAGACGATTGGGTTTGATTGATTTAACGACCAGTAGAGCTGTCATAAGTTCATCCCATAGTTTCCAAAAAAAGATGGACTTACCCACATTGATGTCATCATTGGTTGGGAACTCCCTCTCAGCATTGTGAATGCAGCCAATGTGTTTTTCTGTTTGTTGTTTTAGACAGAATCTGCCAAATGTGGCTTAAACACAGTGCTATGTTACTTGGTTATTAAGAATAGAATAGAATAGAATAACCCTTTATTGCTATTGTACATGTACAACAAAATTATGGAAGGTGCAACTGTAGCTGCAACATAACAGAAAAGAAATTCCCTCACTAAAAGTGTGAGGACTAAGACTTCTTGGTTGGTTTGTTATTACAATTAATCACACAACCAGCCATAAGTAAGGCAGTCAATAGAGTGTTAACCTAGCAGAGGGCCATCAGTAATGGCCACCTGTGTCTGCATCTACCATTTCTAAAAATACAAAATTTTAAGCCTTACTAAGACTAACCAGTTGGTTCTAAAACTCCCAGTGGCCCCACTACCACAACTAAACCAATAAAAACTTATGAATGTTCTTCAACACATAAAAAGTAATTTCAATACAAAATCAAGTGTATGAAACACTGACTGTACAACACTGAATAACAGTAACTGTTACTGTTAGTTACTGCTTTTTAGAATTATTACTGGACACGAGGAAGCTGGGATCGTATAAATATGCGCTCCGTTGTGCACCTGAGAATGCAGTATAGGATGTAGTTTAGAGCCTGAGAACACTTTGTGAAAGAGCCACAGCCTTGCAGCCTTTTGCTGCACTAGCTGTCAGTTTGTGGGGGTAATCTGGAGACATTTCATCCAAACTGTATAGTCAAACTGTTCCCACAACACCACAATGGGGCTGAGACCAGTGATTGTGCTGACCACTCCATTAGAGACAGAACATCAACTGACTGCTTGCTTGGTTTAGAGCTGTGCTTTGGGTTGTTGCCCTTATTTTCGAGAAACGTAGCTCCAGTCAAGCGGCATTCAGTGGGTATGGCAAGGTACATCAAGTCCTTTGATATTTTGTTAGAACCTCCCCCATGTTTATTGTTGTTCTGGGCCTCCGTTTTTTTTTTTTGACCCGGACGACTCAAACTTAGATTCTACCTATCATTACGCTTTCTTCAAATCTTCCTCATGTTGTTTTGCCCAAAAATTTATTCTACGATTAAAATATATGGCAATAGAAATATAATTTAATTCAGATAAACCATAACTGCCCAGATAAGTACCTGCAGGTTTCAAGATAGTTGCTCATTCATAAGACTTGCTTCTAGAAGGACTTTGGATTGGTGTTTGTAATTCTGTTTTATGAAACTGACAGGTTGTGGTGGGCATCTCAGCAAACTGTGTTCATGCTAAATTTTTCAGTCTATTCTATCTGTTCTAGTTAGTCACTTTGAACTGTTATATGACTTGTGTTGAAAAGCATTAGTATTGGTCTTCTGTAAGCCTGTGCAGACATTCATTTACAATAATTTATGATTCATTCACGTAAGACTTAACTCATCCAGTAATATTCAGCTGTCAAGAAATAAAAATTATTATAAGAAAGACAATTGAAAAATACAAACATTAAATGTGTTTTTCTTTTCACTGACATGGATGCACTCATGTGGAGCCAACAGTCTTTTTTTGCAGACATGCACAGAGTTGATAGCTTTGGTTGCAGAGAGGTGATCTAAACTTTTAAGCAGGGGTGGATTTGTTTTTTTCAATTTTCTTTTTTCTCTCATTTTTGACTCCAAATGTCAAATTCTGGCATCAAAGTGAACTCATGAACTTGTTGTTTTGCAATGTCAATCTGTATTAAGGTAAGTTATTATTGTAAGGTGAAGCTAACTCTTCATCTATCTTCAACTATTTTTAGCTGACCAACAGTCCTCAATGACCTCTCTTCCACTGCATGTCTTTTATCCTGTCTTCCTTCTCTCACCCCAACCGGTCGCAGCAGATGGCCGCCCCTCCCTGAGTCTGGTTCTGCCGGAGGTTTCTTCCTGTTAAAACGGAGTTTTTCCTTCCCACTGTCGCCAAAGTGCTTGCTCATAGGGGGTCATATGATTGTTGGGTTTTTCACTGTATGTATTATTGTAGGGTCTACCTTACAATGTAAAGCACCTTGAGGCGACTGTTGTTGTGATTTGGCGCTATATAAATAAAATTGAATTGAATTGAATGAGCTGAGCGTAAGTCATTAGTTTAGTTTCACTAAACTTTTACTGGTGACGTGAGTTTCACTTTACACTACTGTCACAGCTATGCTGCTGATCGACCTGAATGATGCAGCTGTGTAAGTGTGTGTGTGAAAGATATGAGAGTTTTCAAAGGTTAACAGCTTGTGGGCTAATTTGCGTGCAATTGCAAAACTTTTGGGTTTGGCTCTAATATTGTATAACAGAAGATGTGCAGCAGAGTTGCTGTGTAATGTGTGTATGCATGTGGCTGACTCCATAGCAGTACAGAGTAAACAGCAGCTATGCTAATCTCTGTATGCTACCAAGCTTCATATGAGTAGTGTTTTCTCAGCTGCTGCGGGCTGCCACGACTCTGAACTCTACCCACAATGTGGCCACTCAGTTTGGCCCGTTGCTGTACAACAAAGGGCAGCTCGAATGCAGGCAAACATCTCTGCATTTAGACCTGCTGCTGAACAAACCCAATATTCTTCACTATACTGCACAGATTTGAGCATTTCAGTAACTTGTGGATCCTTCTTTATCTTCATTACCTTTTTCAGAATATAGCTGTGTCCCCAGTACTGACAGAAAAAGAGTCACCATGTTACTTTTTGCAGACTATGATTATTATTCTTGTTTTTTTTGCACTTTCCTGTTATGTGGCCAAGCTAAATGATTTTATAAAAGATGAAAATAACATCAAGTTTCCTTCAGTGTTGGTATCTTGGTATGATTTATGGTGTTTGATTTCTTTGTTAAAGAAAAAGAATCTGAAAAAAAATCTAGCTGTAAATATGACTTGCTGCCATTTTCATGTTTTTGAGATTGGTTGAAATTCTGTGGCAGAATGATTTTCTCACAGGGACATCATGGTCATCCTGGAAACGTGACCGTTTACTGCTATCTCTATACGGAGAGAGAGTCCATGTCCATGTGGGGACCCAGTGTGTCATGGCTAATTTGAGGTCATTTTGAAAAGGTGTACTTGTGTTATTATAGAAATTTAAACTCTGTTGCAAACTCTATTGAGCTTACTAACTTCAAGTCTTTCTGAATACAGTGTTATGTGCATTTTGTAAATTTGGTTCCTATCAGAGTCAATAATCACAATAAAGCAGGACATTACATGATTGCATCAACACTATATTGCCAAAAGTATTCACTTGTCTGCCTTCACACACATATGAACTTGAGTAGCGTCCCATTCTTAATACATAGGATTTCATATGGTCTTGGCCCACCCCTTCCAGCTATAACAGCTTTTCACAAGATTTAGGGACGTGTTTATGGGAATTTCTGACCATTATTCTAGAAGCATATTTGTGAGGTCAGACACTGATCTTGGGTGAGAAGGCCTGGGACACTGCGAGTGTCTGCTCACAGTGTCCCAGCATCTTAATGGTGTTCTGTTGGGTTGAGGTCAGGACTCTTTGCAGGCCAGTGAAGTTTTTCCACGCCAAACTTGCCATGTCTTTATGGACCTTGCTTTGTGCACTGGTGCACAGTCATTTGGAAGGAGCCCATCCCCAAACTGTTCCCACAAAGTAGGAAGCATTAAAAATGTCCAGAATGTCTTGCATTAGGAGTTCCTTTCACTGGAACAAAGGGGCCAAGCCCAAGTCCTGAAAAACTGCCTCACACCACAAGTGGCATCCTATCAGGTCCTGAGAACAACCCATTGTTTCACAAGTGCTTGTAGAAGCAGTCTGCATGCCTAGGTACTTGATTTTACACACCTTTGGCCATAGAAGTGATTTGAACACATGGATTCAATGATTTGCATGTGATAGTGAATGCTTTACATAAAAGATACATTATATTGCCAAGAGTCTTAGCTATGCATGTGCTCAAAACCTTGGCCCTTTATTTTATTTGATACAAATGAATCTATCAGTGTACACTATGCTTAACTCTTGCAGGACCAGCTTTGGAATTGGTGTTTTCACTCTAAACATTTGCTCATCTTAAACACTGTAATTGTTCTTGTCGGTTTCATCTGTACCCAATGAGGTGGACAATGTCATCCTAATTTATACTTTCAGGTCCAAATGTCTACAAACATCTGTGTGCAGCCCAAAATTTATAACCGTGCTGACAAACATGCACGAACATGTGCTTATATGCAGAGAGCCAAAGAGGTCTCAAGTATCGTACAGCGATATCGTTGCCATGGATTTTCTGATTCCAGATGTTTCTGTAGGTGGCAGTCTGTTTCTTGTGTGTTCAATTATTGTAACTGTCGGTGTTCATGAACGGTCCCATTCTTTCCCTGTCTTTCCAATATAAGCAAGAAATGTATAACAAATCACCTCCTGCGTACCAGATGATTATTCCTTGGAAGGGTCGACCAGACACCAGGTGCTTGGAAAGCCAAATACGTAACCCTTTATAAAGCAGATAAAGATTTAATCGCTGTTATTCTGCTTATTTCCTAAATTTATGGAGTTAAAACATCCACGATTGTGCTCTTCTAGATGTTGGCGCCAAATTTTCCTGTCACGGCCCTTCACGACTCCCACAAAACCAACAGCGACCCTGAAATGTGAAACAGTAGGGTGGAGGGAAATTCCACGTCAGAGTGTTTCTTGAAGATTCAGCCTTGTCTACAGCTTTGCCTCTGTAATTGAATTAGGAAGTGGTGGGGATCTAGAGAGCTGCAGAGAGGGTTGTAAGTAAACAGACATGGCCTTTTAATCCCAGCCTCTGTTTGAAGTCCATAAACCCTTCCCCCCCCTCCGGACTTTTATGAGGTGTACCTCTCTCCGTGTTGTGCTGTGGAGGATTGAGTTTCACAAGCGGGGTTAGTTAGTTTATTTTACAACAAGGCAATGAAGGTGGGGGCCGTTGACAAGAAAAATAGTTAAGAGGCATGGAAGCAGCAACAAAGAGAGAAAACAGCATTACAGTGAGAAAAAAGATAGTGAGAAGTCAGGCAGGGTTTAATTTGAAGTGACTCGTAACAGTTTATTTAGGTAATCAAAGGCTCCCCAGGGTCGGGGTCAGATGTGATGCTGGGAATCTGGAATGCAACATGAGACAAACACTCTGACCACTTTTTGGTATCAACTGACGGTGTAAGTCACTAAAAAGGCAACAAATAACCTGACGTTTCAGACAAATAGCTAACATTGTTATCCATTTAAAGCAATGCCTTGATGTTTTTGGAAGATGAGAAGGTTGATAGTGTGGCGTACAAACCCTGTCAAACAATGACGTGTTGTTTCTATGCTTCATTTTAAATTGAAATAAACAAACCCAATATAAACTGTTTATTGATGGGCTTTAAAGGTAAAGTATGATCTGTAATGCAAAAACCCACCAGGGGATTAATGAGATATTGTGGCTTCATTTCTTGGAAGCTGTCATATCAGCCAGCTTTATCTACGGTAAATAAGTGCATGCATTTCTTGTGAGCAGACTAATCCGGCCAATGTTAACTTGATGCAAGACATATTGTGGACATAACCAAAACAGGAGAAATTTGATTCATGTTAAATGTGTTTTCTTAACTAGCTAAACTAGTTAACACATGTCCATATTGAAGACTCATTTTGTTTAGAGTCGACTAAGCCAGCTGCTGCTCTGTGGTCAGGAATTCTTATAGACTGTATATGAAAAATGTATGTAGCCACCGTGATTTCACCCACTGGTGAAACCAGATATGACCAAAAGGACAAAAGGGTTAGAGCTACCTAAGGCATTTTTTTGTCATGTTTATTTAGATGTATACCATTCTAGTTTTTTTAGTTATTTAGTATATGTTTATTTGTTGTGTGTCATTTAATAACTGCTTAAGCAAAATTATTCCCCAAAGTATCTTATCTTATCTTATCTTATCTTATCTTATCTTATCTTATCTTATCTTATCTTATCTTATCTAGCTGTAATTCATTGTGGGGTAATAAAGGAAGCTACCAAAAACAAAATCACTAGAGAATCATTTTTAGTAGAACCAAATGTTGAAGAGGACTACGACTTAGTTCAAGACTTTACACTTTAAATGGGTGATTTACAAAAAAAACCCATGTATTGTTCATAAAGAAGAAAACACCACAGAGACCAGTGTCAGGTGAAGGAACTGCAGTTTTCAGCGTTTTCCATTAGGTCATAATACCTGGTACCAGGTATTAAAATAGTACCTGCTCAGCCAGGGTTCCAAGCAATCTGAGCAGGTGCAAAAATGTGACGACATCAGACTGCTTGCCACTGATTGGCACAAAAATCTAAACCTGGCAACAAGGGTAGTGGATACAAAAAACAACGCCATGGTCCCGTAGTCTGACGAAAAGCCACAGACCCAACACCAGGTATATTCTTGCCTCATCACCCACCTTTGTTGTAGCGTTCATGTTGCATAGTAATTATGTCGCGGGATGCTCAGACGCATCGCTATGACAATGACCATCCACATTAGGCGGTACTAGATTGTAATAAAAAACCAGTGGATCCGAGTCAAGTCATGGCGAGTGAATCCGAGTAGGTACTAATGGAAAACGGGCTTAAATGCTTGTAGGGCAGTAAAAATAACCCATTTGCGGGTCAACTTCAAGAAAGGCAGATATGAAATATAAAAGTAAGGTCAGAGGTCAACTGTGACATGATAATTTAAAGCATTTAAATTTCAATATGTTGGGACTATACACCACACTTGTAAGACTTTTTGTCAAATTTTACCAATAAATTGTTAAGTTGACCTTAAAGTCCTTATTGGATGTAAGGCAGCTAGTAGGAGCCGCATGACCAGAAGGAGGGCCTAGACACTATGAATCACCCGTGATATATGATATGGCTTGTTTTGTTTTTATACCAGTCAGGTAAAATATCTTTTAAAAGAGCAAATGAGAGATTTCTACAGACTTCTTTCGAAGCTAACAGCATTATAATTTTGAGGTTATTGTTCAGTTTATAACTAGCATATTTTTTTCCTCAAAAAATGGGCAGCATGGTGGTGTAGTGGTTAGCACTGTTGCCTCATATGACCAAATGACTGGATTTCTGTTCTTATATCAAATCTAAAGTGAAGACGTTTTTTCTTGAAAACTGATTTAGACTTTGATTTGTGGATGCAGATTCAGTGGAGCACAATGTGGAAAGCATGACTGTGTTAATGTCAACATTTACAATGCACTGAGACATTTCTAGCTCCCCAAAGCAACCAAGAGCTGTTTCCATTTTATTCAAATAATTTATCTCTAGATTATGGCTTGGCAAAACGGATGACATTTCAGGGATATCGAGCTCTCCCCCACTCTCTCTCTCTGCTCTTCCACCCTCCTTAGTGTGAGGTCCTGAAACTCACCAAGCCACACGGAGAATTTATGACAGAGGACTTGAGCTGCATACCTTAGATTTCTCTTCAAACAGATTCATCTCTACAGGAGTGCAGGCCATGTGTAAATCAAACTGATGAGGGGATAAAATAAGAAAAAAGAAAAAGGCAGAAGTATCGTGCATTTCTACAGTTTTTTCCTCCAAAATTTTGAGCCAGGATTTCAGTTAGAGACAACTAACCACATGTGATGTGTTCACCTCAGGGTGCATCTCCAACAGGTGAGGCTAGATGGCGTAATGCATTCAAAAGCTAATACGAACACAACGGGGCTTTGTGCCGAGCCAGCGATAACGGCGGGGAGGCTACTCAGGTAGCAACTCACGCTGATTTCATTCTCACTGCACAGAGAACAGCATTAGTTTAAGAAATCTGTAAAAGCAGCAGGATTGTGTGATTTCCCCCACTGGTGAGCAGTTACGCTGAAATTAAGGGGTGTAGCAGATGAAAGAAAGAAGCCAGCGCTAAAAGTGCTTTCTATCAGGAGGGAAAAGATTACGAAAGAAGAAGGGGCCTGAGTGTGCAGGGTAAGCCAGGTCATTGGTTAGGATCTGGGAGGTTTTAGGGCCACTCAGCAGCAGGGCATGGAGAGTTAGCTGCTGCACACTCAGCCTGTGTGGCTGTGAGGTCGGCCTTGCTGGCTTGCTTGGTTGTAATGCTCTGCAGAAGGCTACAGCCAAGCCAAACAGCTCTGTGCTCTTTCTCTCTCTCTCTCTCTCTCTCACACACACACACGCACACGCGCACACGCACACACACACACACACACACACACACACACACACACACACACACACACACACACACACAAATGCATGATCTCAATTTAGACTTTACTTTCATTTCACCTCAATCTGTGGGTGTTTGATTTTACTGTGGCCCACTTCAGCTGTTCCCTTCACCTTGTCCTGTCTTATTACTCTACTTGTCTGCCTTTCTGTTGTGTGTCCAACAAACACTGTTTTTCTGCTGTTGCTGAAATCCTGTAATTGCTGCAGCAACTAAAAAACTTTCAGTAGATGAAATTCAGATACACAAAGTAGCAGTTGCCCTACCAGATTATCCAGTTTGATTGACCTTATTCCCCCTATCGTACATGAAATGTGGTGGAATGGAACACATTTGAAAATAGTGAAAGTGTGTTTCTTTCTGAAAAAATGTCATCTACCTGAATATATGATTTAAGCCACCTGTAGCCTGTAGCAGATTTTTTCCCTTAAGTGTTACTGCAAGTGTCAGCCAAAGTAAAAAGGTGAAACTCAAGGAGGTACTTATATATACCGGTGATAAGCAAAGACACACACACATACAGAAGGGAGAGAGTCATTAAGGAGGTCATAAATCACGGGGAGCAGTGCCAGAGAGCGATCACTCTCCCACTGTCTAAACACTGCTCTCACTCAGCCTTATTAGCAGGAGTCGTACTTTCACCCAGGCTGCAGATATTAGCCTCCCTGCTAAAGATAATCACATAGATTAGATTACCGCTGCCAGAGGTACTGTAGTAGGACAGCTCCAGGAGATGTTGGGTTCATTGGAGGCTGGTCTCACAAAGAGGATATATCCTATTCCACCAGAGCTGGACTTTAGTTATTCACCACTGTTATATCATTAGATCATATAAAATTATGTTTGCTAGTTTATATAAACTACCCATAAAGTACTGGACATTCAGGGGGGAACAGTATTACTGTTTAAGGCACAATCCTTATCCTTTTTTCAAAATGACATTTTTGGAGTTGATCACTGCAACAATGGGAGTATTTGATAGCCTGGGATCAGAACCCCTTGTGTCTGATAACTGTCAGAAAATACGACCTCCACAATGTGGACAATGTTTTATTTAAACCCTGATACCTGTGGTTGAAATGTCCCACCAAAGGTTTCAATCCCCAGGGACCTCCAAGTTGAAACACAGCTTTATGACGCAAACTAAGTTCTAATTGCAAAAGGAAAAGAAATGGTATGTTTTAAAAAATCACAATAAGGAAATATCCAAAGAAAACTATAAAAGACAAAGAAGCAATAATCCTATGAGTCAAAGTCATTGATAACCTTTGTGCGCATTGTCTTTTTTAGCAAATGATGGTGGCGAGAGATTCTGTACAAAAGCAGAGAGAATGAATGTTTTTATCCTACGTGTATTACTGCCATTCAATAGTTTAATGTAAAATATCACAGTTTTTGTCAATTTGCTGTTATGGTGGTACCCATGCTGACAAGATTAATACCAATTACTCAGGACTCCCTGATTGTGAGGAGCCCATGAACGTGCAGACAACTGTCTCCAGATTTCTGTGATAAAAAAGTAAATGTACTATAAACTATAAAAAAGTAGTTTGTAAGTTTATTTGCAGGTATTATTATTTCCAACACAGATATAACAAAATTCCTGGAAAGTGTAAGTCATGTTTATACTAACAATATGTTGCTGAAATATCAAGTTTTAATTATGTTGACAAATCTTGAAATTGGAAAAAATTTCGTCATGGCATTGGTGCTGTCAGAATTAGTATTACATGCAGAATGGTTGAGTATTTGTTTTGGCCACTTGTTTATGATCCATGCATATTTGCAATAATGTATGAAGACAATAAAATTGGCTCTTCATTCCATGGGAAAGCCACGCCCCCAGTGACCCATGACCCTGCATACACAGTGTGTCCATAGCAACTAATGCCCATCAACAGTGGGTAATAAAGTAAGAGGAAATGGGATGGTGTAAATGTCATTACAACTGTCACTGATTTGTACAGTAGCAGTGACCACGCAGTTTTATTACACAGTGGCAACAGATTTAAGTTGTAGATGTACGCTCACATGTTACACATTTCCTACGTAGCATTTGAGAATTCTAATATGTAACAATGCTGCCTTTGGATGGGTTCGTCACACCTACTCTAATTATTGTAATGTTTGTTTTAATGCGTCTGCCTGGGTTGGAACTCCCCAAAGAACTGATTTAGGTGTCAGCTCCTTTGAAAACGCTTGCTCATATAATGAAATCAATGCTTAACAGTAAGGTTTTTGTTCCATAGCAGATTATGTGCTGGAAAGTTAGTTCTCAGCCACAATGTGCCAAAAGAAATACAGTTTGTGGTAGCAGTCTTAAACCAAATTGATCCCCAGCGGATATATTATGAGTCATTTAATTTAATAAATCTCTAAAAATGGAATTGAAATTTTTTGAGCTGTATTTTTCTCTTTATTCACTCTGTGAAAGGCTTGGAGACTGATTTTAGACCTTTTCACTTATAGCCTCTAAAGGCTACATATATGTTATAAACTAATAAGTAATTGATCTAATGACAGTAAAAGTATTGCTTTGCTTATTCCTCTGCAATATTCTTGATAAAACTACACATGCATATTAGCATTTAATTTTGATTAAACCCACATACAGCATCATGTTTCTGGAAACACAAGAATATTTAATATGAGGAAATCCACAGCTGCCAATCTTCTTTCAAACACAGCTTCCTGCTAAAGCCTTAATTATACTTCGTTGCAGGCTTGAATACAGACAGCTGAAAACATGATGGTCAAGTAGTCATTCCTGTTATACAGTACTGTGCAAAAGTCTCGAGCCAGGGAGAATAGGTTCGGTTTGCCAAAGAGCTGGACTGAAAATCAGTGGCAGCAGGTCGACCACAATCTGAATTCAGATGAAAACTTTTGGTTCAAACCATTACCAGTCCAGTCTGTACAGATAACATCAGGAGGAAAGTTAGTGTCTACAGCCATCTTCTGAATACAGAAAAGTGTTTTGATCTAACATCTACCAGATTTTTATCCACCATGCAACACTGTGTGGAAAGCATCTAATTAGCAATGGCTTCACTTTTCAGCATGACAGTAATTCCAAACACGCTGTCACTGCAGTAAACACATACCTGCATGAAAAAACACACAGTGGAGGATGATCAGTCATGGATTAGCCTCCCCAGAGCCCAAACCTCAACATTAATGCAGCAGTGTGGGATCATTTTGACAGCGAATGGAACAAAAGGCAGCCAACATCAAAAGAAAAGCTTTGATTGTCTGAATGAAACTGTGAGAAAATTCAACCAATTACCTACTGAACACAGTGGTCATACCAAATATTAATTTTGAAGTTAATTAGAAAGATACAAATTCAGTTTTATCCTTATGTCCCATCCATTTATGTCTGCACAGCACATAAAGCGTATTTCAAAACAAGGCTTTTCCACAGTACTGTAGTTCAGTGGGGTATCTAAATTCTATACGTACAAGTCTGTGGGGTCACAGAAATTCAATTCAATTCAGTTTTATTTGTATAGTGCCAAATCACAACAACAGTTGCCTGAAGATGCTTTATATTGTATAGTAACCCTGCAATAATACAGAGAAAACTGAGAAAACCCCAACAATCATATGACCCCCTATCATCAAGTGCTTTTTTAGCAGGAAGAAACCTCCAGCAGAAGCAGGCCCATGGAGGGCCGTCCATCTGCCATGACCAGTTGAGGGTGATGGGAGGAAGACAGGATAAAGGCGTGCTGTGAAAGAGAGCCAGAGATTAATAATAACTAATCATAGAACTCAGAGTGGTGTATAAACTCATGATTAAAAAAAAGTGAGGCAGGAAGCACCACGCCCCTTCCATGTTTCAAATGTACTTTAGAACAGCACGCAGCAACACCACATATGAGCGGGCGGAGGGAGGCATGGGGTCTTCACACCACCATTCTCTGTTTACCATTGGGACGGGGGGCTGGGAGGAGGAGTTGGCCGCCTGATCGGGGTCTGGGAAAAGGGTAACAGGGTCTAGGTACCACCACCCCTCTGGGGTGGTGGTGCCTGGACCTGGGTTATAGAGTATGTTTGGGGAGTGTGATTGTGTGTACAGTGTCCATTTATGTTTGTCTCCACGTTGGGCGAGTGACGAGTATTTGTATATGTGTGCATGAGGGTGGGAATGTACGCTTGTATTTGTGTGTCCCTGTTTGTCTGTGTCTGTGTGTCAGGTCTGGTCTTAGACTTCACCTCTCTGGGAACATCTCAGGCCCTCCAAGGTATGGAGGCCTATCTCTCCTCACCACACTCCCTGCCCAGGGTGGCTGATGCCCTCAGACGTCGGTGCGTTGGTGGTTCTTGGTGTCCGGGGCTGGGCACTCAGGTATGTACCGGCTTACTCCCAGTGGCTGCTTGGCGGGGCTTGACGCCTTTGGCTCAGTCGGGCCCCTCCTGGGGTGGTGGGTGGCCTTTGGGCCTGGGGATCGGTCCACTCTGGCGCGGCTGGCTGCCAGCAGAGCCCGCAGGCACGTCACTGCAGCACCTTGTGGCTTCTGCTCTGTGGCTGCTGGGTGACCCCTCATTTGGGGCTCTCCTCAGCTCTTCCCAGGAGGGTGGCACGGCTGCCTCTCCGATGGTCCTCCTTGGGCTCTCGCACTCTGGTGGCCTCTGGATGTCTGGGGCCTGGATCTCCACCATGCCTGCTTCATGCCCTGGGGGACTGGGCTATGGCTCCCCACACCCTCTAGCAGATCGTTACATGGAGAAATCTTTTGAATACAAGCGTGCTCGTGCATACAGGTGTACACACAGGTGTACACACAGGTGTTCACAAACACAAACTACACCTTTCTTGGCTGCTACCTCGAAGCGCTGTCGGCCTTGCTTGCTACACAATAACATTCAATATTTAGTATTTGCTGTTAGTTACAGTTATCTAGGTTATTGCTGTGGTGTCATGTTTATTATGTTGGTCTCTATTTGCTTGTTGTCTTCTGTTTTTTCTTCTCTCTCAACAGGTGATCCATGATGATTTTGTTTTTTTGTTGTCTTCTCTTACTGTCCCTCTTCCCTTCGGTTGTTCTTTCCCTCCCTTTCTTTGTCTCTCCCTTTCCTATCCCCCAGTCATGTCTGTCCTGTCTGTAATAACTTAAAATAAAATAAAATAAAAAAATAAATAATAATAAGGTTAATCAAATGGACCAATACAGCAAGGCCTTGATGATCCACTTGGTAAAATAAATCCATTGGGCATCTTTGTTGGCCATCAGACAATAATTCTGGTCGCTAAAGAACCAAACGGGACAGGCAACAAAAAAAAACGATCCCTGAACTGACCTAAGCTTCCAGCTTTACCTAGGTTTTACCTCCTGTCTGTAGCTCAGGAGGTAAAGCAGGTCATCTACTAATCAGAAGGTTAGTAGCTTGATCCCTGACTGCTACAGTCCTCAAGTTGCTCTCTGGTGCATCCATCAGAGTCTGAATGTGTGTAACTGTTAGGTAGAGAGCACTTGTAGAAAAAGTGCTTGAATGAGGTGCTTAGGTAGGGTAGAAAAGCACTATATGTGAACCACTCCATTTACCATTTCACTCAAACTCAATAACTTGTTCTCTTGCATTAGCCCCCCCTCCCCTACTTTTTATACTTGCACACCAGAAACTTGTACACACATACTGTTTCATCTCATTTGGAGTGACCCCACGAGCAGATACCAAATATCCCAAAAAGTTGCTTGTGTTCATCTGGACGTAGCGTTTTCAGTGGGAGAAACGTTTCTTCACTCATTCAAGTTACTTCTTCGGTCTCAGCTGACTGCAGGTTTCCCCAACCTTATAAACAGTACATTTGCATAATGACTGAAACGAGCACCACTGAAGGAACAATGGGCTGTGAGGTCAGTTCCTTGATCATTCATTCAAACCAGCGTTCCTCCCTGCCCATGATGTGTACATCCTCATCATTGAAAGAGACACGCTTTCAATGATGTTGGGGTTGGTGAAACCTGCAGACAGCTGAGACTGAAGAAGTCACTTGGAGGAGTGACAAAACGTTTCTCCCACTGAAAACGCTACGGCCAGATGACCACAATCAACTTTTTGGGATTTACTTACCTGGATGATTGAGCATGCATCAGGACGAAGATACCAAACATATTTGTCAAATGCTATTCACAGCCTCTTGCCAGTAAACAAACCAGCATGTAGCATGAACAACATATGCAGAAACAGAAGTAAGATAAATAATAAAGGGGTTGGGGGAGGGGGACCATTAGGGACAGTTTTGAGAACTTTTTTCTCAGACTTGAGAAAGCTCCTTAAAAAAC
>VOQK01027073.1:17228-30250 GCA_015052645.1 Benitochromis conjunctus
CACCCATGTAAAAAAAAAAAAAAGCGACCAATAACACTTTAAAATACTTGTAAGTTACTTTATTAAAAACTCAAATAGCCTCGGTGACCTTGACACACAAATTCCCGCTGGAGTAGGACACGCACTCTCTGACTCAAGGAAATTTGCTGGCACATGTCTCACTCCCTCTGGCCACACTCGCTACTTTCCCCAACTCGCCCCATCAACACCAAATCCTGACTGGAATTGGGGCCAGATGTTGATCCCTCCCTTTGAAGAGGTGGAATTGAGAAACTACACAGAAGATGGTGAGAGTGGAAAAAACTAGTGTGAGGAAAAGAAACACCAGAATGAAATGAGACAGAGAAAGGGGGGCAATGAAGAGAGGT
Organism: Benitochromis conjunctus; assembly: GCA_015052645.1. Classification (NCBI taxonomy): domain Eukaryota; kingdom Metazoa; phylum Chordata; class Actinopteri; order Cichliformes; family Cichlidae; genus Benitochromis; species Benitochromis conjunctus. Next base: position 17,597 of record VOQK01027073.1, read on the forward strand.
TAAAAAAATTGACGATGGGGGAAAAAAATAGTGGTTCAGTCCAGCCTGAGTTTCATCCACTAGCACTTCTGTCAGAAAGCACTTTTTTTTTCATCCTTTTTCAGCACACTCCCAAAGGGTAGGAGCTGGACAAATAAAGAAACGCAGGAGAGGAATAGAGGATGGAGTGGGAGTCATGGAATAAATAAGGAGGTTTGGCAAACAGAACAGGGACGGTGACACGATTCTGATGGAGAAATGACTAAAATAGGTAGAAGGCAAACGACTGAGCCAGTTCAAAAAGTAAACAAATTAAGCACATGGTGATGAAAAAACAACATGTAATAAATAAGAGGGGACTGAATGTGAGAAAACCTTATACCTGTGGGTGCAGGAGAGTGTGTTAGACTGTGAGGGGGACTCTCATGAATGTAACCAATGCAAGTAAAAAACAAAGATGGGTGGACAAAACAGCCAGGTCAAAGAAAGAGTTGTTTCATCTCTCGGCTTAAAAATAACGAATCTGGATAGAAACGCATTAAGTATTAACCTCTCTACTTGATATTCATATGAATGAATAATTTAATGCAATTACTATCACATGGGGGTGATGGATGCAGCATGCCACATTAATACAGCATATGCAGTCAAATGCAACGGAGCGAAATAATGGGGACAAATGTCAAGAATGAAGAGTGAAATGATTCAGCAGGACAAGTGGCAGGCAGTAGCGATGCAAACAGCACAGCAAAAACTGCCAGGACTGCTTTGCAGAGTGACTCTAAAGAGTGGAGTCACATTGATAGCAGGTGCCTGCTGTCAAACTGGTCTGATGTCATTATTAATAGAAATTACAACAGATGCAAAAACCGTCCTTCTTATTTGTTGCCCACAGCGTGACTGTTGTCTGCGATTACTTTTCCTCTCTTTTTTTTTTTTTTTAGAAATGATGTTAACAAAAATGTTTTTTTTTCTCCATCTTTTAAAAATAGCGTTTTTAAGTATTACAAGAACAGATGGCATTTTGCAGCCTCCCGCCAAGAGAAATGGCTGTGTAATCTGAGTAATTGCACTACTTAAGATGTATTTTCAAAGCACAAAATTAAAAAAGAAAAAAAAGACACAGCTCAAATGGATTTATGTTATGGGCAAATAATGAAGACCTTAACAGCGTCCTTAACAGCGGCCTCTGGTCGGATTAGTTGTGCATCTTAACCCTCGCCGCTTTTGTCTGAGCCTGGCAGTGAAGGCCCTGTCTCGATTTCCATTGCTGATAATGAGGGCTCCCATTCAAGATAATCAGCATCACATCATTGCTGCATAAAGACGAATATTTCCACATTAAATGCTAGTGGTGACTCATACTTTGGCTTGCTCCTCCAATGATATGATACTGGGACCAGGTGAGTGCATTGACAAAGCACTGGGATAACCCCCCACCCTTTTCTCTCTCTCTCCTTGCTTTGCTGCACACAGGTGGGGGCAGCAGAGGCAGTAAAGCAGAGGTAAACTCTGAGAGATCTTCTGGAAGAAAATCCGCATGCATGAATATGTATGTGTTGATAAATCTGCTCTGCTTCGATCAGCCATTGATGATCTATCAGCCTTGGGCATGTATTTCTGTGTGGATGTGTAAAGTTTTCCCAGCATGCGTTGTCATGCTGAGGTGGGTGCACCCGTTATTTTTGTCTCATGAATCAACAGTGCCGCTCTCTGCGTTATGGATGTCAGGAACCATGGCCGTTGCCATGGCGATGCCACACTGCAATATTCTTTTGCAGCTCTCCTGCCCGCTGATGCTTGCAGCAGCTTCCAAGCTGCAAAAAATAAAAAAAAATAAAAAAAAATACACGACAGAGGAGGGAGGGGAAGAAAGAGAGGAGAGGAGAGTAGAAGGGGTCTGCGGCAGGATTCACCAGAATGCTAATCATCCTTTCTTGACAGTTTGTCCTTCATTATGCGGGGGGACAATAACCTGGATCCACAAGAGTGGATATTAATGCATCCGTAAACACACAGGCACACATACGAAAACACATCCGCGCATGACTTGCCACATTCCACACGTGTGTACACTGACACTACAGCATGTGTCAGCACTGCAGGGCTTAATTTGTAGCAGCCAGCAGCTGCTGAAACATCCATGCCATTAACGAATGGACAATTATTAACGAGCCACAGAAGGGATTTTAATTGCTCACTGCAGCCCAACAATTCCATCAGCATTCCCAGGATATTTGGGGGAGCGGTCAGAAGGATTCCTGCTTTCAGTACATTAAGCTCTCTGAGAAAAGAAGGATGTGGATAATATTCTCTGTGCTGTCATGATTTTAGGTTTACTCAGTGAAGAGGGAGGGCTGTAATTTTCATCTTAGTCCATTTACATTCCACTTTGTTTTGTTTTGTGCTTGTCTTTATTCAGCATGTGAGTGTGTGAGTGTCTATTTCATAGTATAATATATAGTGAAAAACAAAGGTATGTTGCTTATAGTATCAAGGTCACAAGTCATTTTTTGGGGGAAAGAACCATCCACCATGTAGTGTAATTAAAACTACAGGCTTGAAGTGGAGCCATAAAATATGACTGGGGGGTGGGGGAGGGGGGTTACTCTCCTCCCATTTGAGAGACTTAAAGACTTAACTCCCCACACGAGCTTTGTCTCTTCTTTACTTTTATTTGGGAGGGTATTAAATCAGTGATGTTTTATGAAGCGTTCCACAAGGATCTATTGTCAGCCTCTTTAGTTTCATCTTCTTGTTAATGCTAATAAAGGATGCAAAGGGGAATGGCCCAGTTTTGTGAATGGTAGCTCATTAAGCTTAGCTTGCTAGATTCAGCAGTGGGATTAGCCCTTCGTAACGGAATTTTTCCATGTTGCCCATGTACATCGCGAGCCCAATCATTTTATCCAAAATCTCAGATAGCCACTGACCACACTCTCACTTCGACTGTGTCTATTAACTCAAAAAAGAAAAGGAACAACTGAATACGCTTGTTGTTTAGGCAGGACACCCTCTGGTGAAGTGGTACAAACAGCAAAACTGGCATACTAGGTAGCACTGTGACAGTCTAATAACACTGCAGTGACATACAGTGTATCCTTGGATACAGCAGGTAGGTACAGCTTAGTGAACCCAAGGTCAACTTCAATTCTCCACACAGATGAAATGTGAGGGGGTGTAGGTGTTTCTGACAAAGACAGAGTGAGAACGAGAGAGGGAATGAAAAAAAAAAGAAAAAGAAAAAGAATGTTGGCCAAGCATGATGCGGTAGCTCACAGGAAACTGGGTAACTAATGGGCCTTCTCTTTGCGCCATTTACTGTTAGTGAGTCAGTCACTGGCTCCTGAGCTCCATGGAGACTATTTACCACGGTCCTATTCCCCATCCCCTCAAACAGTCAGCCTTAATCTACCTGAAGTTTCAGATCAAAAACAACACAGACACACACACACAGACACACACACGTGCACACACATCGGCTACAATTGAAGATAATGTAATGGTACTGGGGAGAAAATGAAATATGATGGGATCACTCTGAATTATTTATTATTATTTTCTTTTTACTTGTCTTTCATTTTCATTGGATACTGTTCCAACACCTTACTGAACCCAGTTATTGCGGTGCTTATGTCATTATGTACATGGCTTAAAACCCTTCTGCCACTGTTTATTAAGCAATATTCTTTGTTAGTTTCACTTTAAAATTATTGTTACAACCATAGCTATTGATGAGTTACTGTTATCTCCTAGCCTCTCTTTCCCTCTTGTCTACTTTCAGTTTATTTGGGTTGCCTTCTGGTTTGTGGTCCCACGTGGTAGGCCTGGAGGCCCAGGGTGCAGATGAGCTCCAGGCTGTCTCTTCCCTCAGCGGAGCCCCAGGGGTCCGCTGGTGCTGGTGTTTGAAATCTGGCAGGCAAGGCAGGTTTGTGGACCCTATGCCTCAGCCCAGGCATGCAGATTGATAACCCCAGGGGAAATGCAGACTCCAGCACTCAGTGGTTTATATATATTCACAACCCTCCCCTGGCCAGTCTGAGACTACTCCATGAGGAGTCAATGCTGATAACATTCACAAATACTAAGCAAGGCTTTGTTTCCCTCTGTAAGCAGGCTTAAATATATAAGTGGCTATATAATACAAAAGAAATTCAGCTTTCTCTAGAGTTGTATAAATACCTTTCATTGTAGATCAGAAGAAGTCAAAGAATGCAAATAATTCTGCCAATATAACTTCCATTTTTTCATCAGGGTTTGCAGACTGGAATCTTTTTATCGAGGACTCAGAGAGAGAGCGAGAGAGAGCGAGAAGCTCTCTGACCTGCTACTCTTTGATAAGCGCTATTTATCACTTCACAAGATTTTCATCTAATTGAAGAAAGTCAAAATTGGGTGCAAGGTACCTTTCCACCCCCACAGGACCTTGGCAACAAGCTAGCAAACAAGAAGAAAATCTATTCAGGATGATCAAAAGAAGTCTCCAACAACAGACCCGGATTTTAACCGCACCAGCCTTCTGGCAACCTCTGTTTAGCAATGAGTATGCAGCTAATGCTGTCAGTTTCTGAGGATTCTTGGGATGCAGTTAGCCAACTTGTGGCCTGCATACAGAAGTCTATGGAAGTCATTGGAGCTCATTGGGTGAAATCTTCATAGTATCTGTGATCGCCTGTCTGTCATTTGAAAGAAGCAAAAGTAAAATAAATGTAATCAGTTTTTAGCCAACACATAAAGAGAATAGTACACTGTAGCAAGGAAGACTGTGCAAGTTAATCAAACCATAATATTAGGGAAAAAGTAATAATCCAACTTCCAGTTGTTCGTTAACAGGGTATGTTGTTTAAAAGTTTTATTCCTTCAGCTGAAGCCTGGAGAACAAGTAGAGAGGAGACCCGACGTCACATTGCTAAACCCTAAATCCTGTTTTGTTGTGCCGGCCTCTGTTGTGCTGGTCATATCCAGTTAAGCGGAAAAAACAAATCTTCACTTTAAATTTCTTGTGTCACGGTCTTATTTTTTCATTGAGTGAAGAGTCGTTCTTTAATACATTCAGATTAGCAAAACTACAGCTGCTATCCACTGCACTGACAAAATGATTTACTGAAAATGTACCTACCCTATTTGAGACTGCACCCACTTGCTGTCATTACGTATGAAATTATGATTATGGATTAGAAATCTTCCTTGGCCTAATGTAGTCCATCATTTTATGTATCTGATAATTTGATGAGTTTAGCAGACTCGGTTAAACAAGTAAAGTTTGTAATCATCTATATATTATTGATTTATCATCTATTTTGAGACCATCGACATGGATATTTGCAGATATTCTCAAAAACAACGACTACAAGAAAAAACTGTGTTCTTTAATATGTACAGCTTGAAGTGTCCCTGGTTGAAGTTTCATGTGGAGCAAAGTGAGCAGATGTAGTCAAACAATTAGCTTTCCTAAACCACAGCTGCTGCATACTTCATTAATAAATCACTATTATAGCCAGATACTTTCACCAGTGGCTCCTCACTGCACCATTAATAAAAAAAAAGTGCACTCCTACTGACTTCAGGCAGTATGCTCAACACAGAAATATGAAATAAAAAATAAATCACCCAATTCAACCAAAGCCACTAATACCTCTGAGTATAGAAATATTCACTTGCCTTGCTAATGTGTGGATTCCCTTAATACCACTGATAGTTATGTGCTAATATGCTATGCCTAACTGAAAACACACTTCACACATCATCAACCTCTAATGCCAGAGCTACAGTATGTTCATTTGAGCCAATTGGGCACAAAGCTAGGCTAATCCTGCACCAATCTCAGAGAATCTCAGTCTCTTTACAGTCACAGTATACTGTAGCAGTTTTAATTTCTGCTCTCCGCCATGCCAACTCTCCAGCGAAGATGAAACGATGCCAAGTGCCTCTTTTCCAATGGAGCTTGCCAAAGTCTCCCATTCAAGCTGGCAAATGTCCGGTCACGGGATGGGCACAGGAGGCAGCAATGGCTAACATCCTGACCCAAAAATAACAGGCACAACAAAGACGCTCGTGCAGGAGCCTATAGCAGACATTTTGTTTGGCTAAACTCAAAACACCCAGGCATTTTTAGCAAGACTTTGTGTCACCAACACTCCCCACCAGCTAAGGTAAGCTTTGTTGCTTCATTACCCAAAGCATTGTATATGACCACCAGTTTAGACTAGATGACTGACCTCCAGGCTGTATTCCTCCACAGTCCTCCTAAGTGGGTCCACAATCTGCCAGCAGATGAGGATGCATAAGTCGATTAGCAGCATCCCGCCAACGATAATCAACAGCTTCTGGTCCTTTATGATCTGAAGAGGGAAGAGAAAATTAGGTACTTTTATTAGCTAAATAGCCCACACCTGCTAATTTTATGTGATAATGCATGTATCTGGAGTGTCATTTCAAATAGCATTTCTTATTGACCACACTAATTATGTGAACTGAGTTATTCACATCCCATCTGAGGTCCCAGACCCCTGCTGTTTTCATTCTAACCATCTAATCAGGGTCTGGTAACAATGTATTTATCTGCAAATGACCACCTGCTGGGATCGGAATCCAGCCAGGCCTGTGAGTCCAAAAGACCAAGGCCTGGTTCAACATTCGATAAAGACACATGTAGTACATTTAGCAGAGTGTAATCATCCCGGGGCTGTGACCCATGAGTGGACATTCAGTTGTGTCAATACTATGCCACCAACAAGCCACAGTTTTGTTACCTTGTGGTGAGAGAATGTGGAAAAGATCCACCAAACAAGAGCCACTGCTGTCAACCACAAAAGCTCCTCTTTTGTACCCTGAACTTTAGAGGGATGAAAGCCGTGACCTGTTTGTGATCTTTATTTATAATAGCGTTTGACTGTCTGGAACCGCAGATCAAAGGAAAGGTCAGGGGACACAGGCTGGGCTGTGTTTGGAGAGTATCACATAGCCCAGATGCAACTCAGCAGTGTTGCGCAGGTCTCCACCCATAAGTGGGCTCAGGATGAGATAAATAAGGGGACTGTGTTTTTTGATCTGCCATCTTTTGATGCTGTGCTTTTGAGCAGATATATGTCGGCAAGGAAAAACAAGGTATGCCTTATTGTTTATCACACTGCTTCGGGCCATTTTGGACAACATGAACAACAAAAACAATACAACACAACAGATATTACATATATTGATAATATTCTATAAATCTAACAAGTAATTAGACATGTTATATATCTGAGAAATGTACTGTACCCTACACCATCTGCTAAACTGTGATATGTTACTCTGCCAACTCAGTAATTAATCTAAATTACCTGAAGTGTTGTCTGTTTTCTTTCCACCAGTCACACCAGTAAGGCTCCAGTGTGGCTGTAGTTACTAATTTGAGGTAAAAGCCCAAATAATTTAGAGCCACCACAGAGTTAGGTTCTCAAAATGAACATTTCTGTTGATTTTTCGTGATGATTTTTTAAGATACTGTTTATGTTGTGTACACATCTGTATTGTTTTGTGATGTTACTTTCCCAAAATTTAGAGAAAATCTGTCTACAGGTAGATGGATATAGAAACATGCATCATAGTACTGAAAACTGCCTCTGTGGCACTTCCATGACTGTATCCTGCTTGGTTTGATACTTTCTAGGCAACAGATGTCTAAAGATAGACAGACTTTTCCCCCCCCCTCTACATGAGTTGTGAGTCCATGGTACTGGGAACATAGATGGTTGCTTCTTTTTTTTTTTTAAATCATGTTTAGAGTACCAACAGCACTGCTAGTTATCATGACATAATCCATGCAATCTACCTCTGAGACGCTAACCAGAAATTCTATTGGTTTACGGCTCAGTAACACAACAGTAAAGCTAGGGCTGTCTTTGTAACTAGGAAAAATTAGAGGTTACCTCGATGATTACATTACATTTTTTTTCTCATTTGGCAACTGGTTGCAATAAGCTGTGGCAACCAACGATTGAGTGTGCAACACCTTCAATCTCTGGGTGTCAACTTTTGATTAAAGGTGATAGCACAGATTGCATGTTGGGAGGCAACCTGTGACTGAGATGGTTAGAAATTATGCTATACAAATGCAGACAGTCGATAGAAGCAGCATAGTTGACTCCACTCAACTAGTTGAGTTGCCACTTGGTTGTATTCTTACTCTACTCTTATAAAAAGGCAAGACTGCCAAGTGCCTGTGCCATTTTGCCATCCTGCAGCAACTGTGTCAGCATTTGTGGAGGAATTATTGAATTTCTGTTCAATATTGAGAAATCTACAAGGTCTACAATGGACTCTGAACAGAAGTAGTTAACGTGAATTTCTTTGTCTGTAAACGACAACAAATTTGCAGTTTTCGTCGATTTGTCACAGTTAATTGCTGCATTTTCACAAACAGATTAGATGTCACCACCTTGAGCTCATTTAGTCACAAACAGACTGATTCTTTTGTTATTGCTGTTTCATCACCGTCTTAAAACACCAAGTTTGCTTTGAAGATGGCAACTGACTCCAAGTGGTCGCAGAACCAGTCCCTGTCCACGCAGCAGTCACGTCAAAGGCATCAAGACTGCACGACAGTTGCACGTGGCCACAACACTTTTGCTTGTGCTGCAGTCGCCGGTGATTGTTTTAGTGACTGCCGCACATTTTCCCTCCGAGCTTAGGGCTACTGACATGACTGATATAAAAACCCAAAAGTCAATGAATTACTTAAAAACTATTAATGATTTCAGATACAGAGATGAGATTTGGTTTGGGCCAAATAAATCACAGTCTACACTTATCAGACAGAAGAGCTGGTCGTACACAGAGTCACGGTTTTACAGTTAAATTATGTGTTGCATGACTTCTAGCCTCCATTTTTCTTGACACCACAGTTTTCCCATTGTTATTAAATTAAGAAAACAATATTTCTAGCAGTGATTTTTGTGCTTCGTATGTTCCATGTATGCTTATCAGGATAAGGCTCATCTAATCCCTGAAATAATGATCAAAACGTGGACGCAGTAAGAACAGTAACAACAAGAATGATGTTTGTTCCTCCATCCAAGTGGTTGTAGTTAGATAAATTATCGTCACATACAGACAGAACTGTCCAACATTTGGTTTAATGTTTATTCTCTACTTTTAGCTTTTAAATGCACTAGACAAATCACACATATGTGTGTGTGGCTGGTACACAGGGGGACTTTTGTGAGCACATACTGTATGCTTATCTGTGTTTATGTGTTTGGAATAATAGGACATTGATTGACTCGCCTCTCTCTGCACCGTCTGTGGCGCTGAGCTTTTAAAGAAGTGAACAAGTGCCGGCTACAGCCCACCAAGTGGAACCTTTATTGAGCTCACCCTTGATTTACAATCCCTGCTCTCCTACAGAGAAAAAAAAAAAGATGAAGGGGAGGATAGGGGAAGAAGTGAGGGATGCAGTTCCAATCCCACAGTTTGAAGAAAAGATGTGTTTGTCCCTCCCCTGACAGCAGTTGGCAGACATTTCAGGACACCACCAGCAACTATCACTCCAGTGAAGCCAAAGCCCCTGCACTCAATCAGTGTGGGTGAAGTGGGATGTGTGTGTGCGCTCACACATACCCAGACCTCGAACCATCAGAAAACACACCCCGAGGGTTAAGGGCTGAAGTACGCAGCAGGCCTGAATACTACTTCTGGGGAAACATTTGTTATTTCTCCGTTAGCAAGGGAAAGACAATGAGAGGACGGGAATGGAGCAAAACAATTGGCTGTGAAAGGGCAGAGAAGAAAAAACTCTTTTGTTTTCATTAAATGATCACTTTGAAAAAGACAGTGAATTACAGAAATATAAAAGGCCAGGATCAAAGTCACGCGTTTAAAAAAAAGGATTATAAATGTGTTGTGACTGAACTGCAGTGGAAACTCAAACTAAACTGGGCCTCAGTTCTTGGATTCGCTTTATCTTAATCTATCATTTGCCCTCTTTTCTCGGCGTTCCCTTTTCTTTTCATAGAGTCCAACCTACTTTTTTTTTTTGCCATTTGGGGCATGTTGTTTGTCTTGTCCCTTTCTCTGCCACGCTCTGCCTTTCCCCTTCTGTCTCTCCCTTCTGCCACTATTTCCCTGCATCCCTGCAACCTCTTCCACTCGTCGATCCTTCCTCTTTCCTCCTTCTCTTCCTGCTTTCTCTCTGGCAGGCCACCCACACGTCCTCCAATATTCAAGAGGGTGAGCGAAAGGGAGAGAGAAACAGAGGGGAGAGCGAGGTCTATAAATACAAAAAGGCCAAGCAGAGTTGCAACACTTGGTGAGCTCGACACTGCTTTTATATAACTGGGCCAACGAAGCAGATTGTGTTAGATGTTTAAAAAGCCATTTGTATTTCTAGATCCTTTTTCTCACAGAGAAGATTCTAAAAGCAGGTGCCATGGGGCTGCCAGTCTTTCAGTTTGTAAAAAGCACGAGTCTGAATACAATCACCCACACACCAGCGATGGGGTTATAAAAGGCATGCGAAGCCTCCTGGAAAAGACTGTCATGTGCCAACAGAGATGACTGTGGTTGTATGAACAGATGTAGGTAATGTCATGAAAAATATAAGGTTAAAAACCTCGAGAAAGCATATGGCCATTTAGGTGGAAAGCTGCAGATTTGTTTGATATAAACAAATTTGAATATAAATGACAAATCAAGCCACACTTTTAAGGAGGAGGGAGCATTAGTGCAAATCTACATAGCGGGAGTGTGTGGGCTACGCTTCAATCGCATAAGTAAAACGGGAAGATATAGACTGGATGGAGTGGTGACGAGACCAGGATCTTCCCTGCCTTTTGTCCTGTGGTGGTTGGGACCACCCTACAACCCTAAAGTTGATAACCAGTTAAAGCAATTAAGAAAATGGATTAGGTTAGACCCACTGAATTACCTTCATAAAAAATCATAACATTTTTCAATACCTTCTTCTTCATCTTCACATTTTTGAAGATGGCGTGTACCCTCCAGGTCTTGGCAAACATGGCTCCGAAAGCTGTTGTGTATCCAACAATGAGGATCCACGTCCGAACCTATCAGAACAACAGTGAGACATAAAATTGTGTCATGCCGTAAACTGGTGATCAAGACGGGAAACGACATCTGATCTGACAGCTATTTGCATTTTTCTCCAGAAGTTCATTCAAAGTAGCATTGTGAAGCATTCTAAAAATAAGGCACTGTCAGACTTATTTCCCATCTCTGAAGCTCTGGGAGAACATCCTGGACTATGAAGCTGTCACACTCCTGAGCGCATTTCAATTTTAATGAAAAACAAAACGTAGACCTCTTACTTCCACGGCACAAATGGCACCGCTGATGTGTTTTTAAAGCTTCAAGTGCGAATATAACTGAGAAAATCCTAATACAGCCACAGAGACCCTGCGTGCACAATTTCATGTTTTGTGTTTGATTACTGTATACGGTACACATTTTCTTTTTACCTGTGTATCTGTGTGCAAGCTCTCTATATTTACATGCACATGTGAGAAAGCAACAAAACGTGGCACAGCGGTAAAGAAAAGAAGAAGAAAGCGAAAAAACAATTACACCATTTGTTCTCAAAGTAACCGGCAGATATTGATCGGTAGCAGTGAATGGATAAACCTCTGTGCTCCTCTGCTGCAGAATCTGAAGTCTGAAGTGACAAACTCTGTAGTGGTTCTGCCGCAGAGCTTGAACCAGGTGACAGAAGTTCAAGACGTGCTCTGTCTAACGTCTCTTTGGTACCCATGTGAATATTTGTGTCTCTATATCTGAACGGGGTGGGTGTCTCAGTGGAAACCAGTTATCACTGTAATCAAAACTCTTTAATTAATCCAGTATCTACACAGTCACACAGTAGTGCTACCTGAGGGGAGATAGTTAATATGCAGCATGCTAACAAAAGGCCTGCAGAGAGAGATTCTGTTAGTTTTCACACAGTCACATGTGAATATGATTTCTCTTTTGGTAGTGCTTTCCATTCTTTAGAAAATGGAATATGACATAAGATTCTGGGGACGAGAATCAACCCAGCAACGACTTGTGTCCGGCCCACTAAATGACTGGGAAGGAGTGCATAAAAGTTGGATTTTTAAGGGAACTTAGAAATTTTCTTACTGATAATGGCCATTTATACTACAAGAAAAATAATTAGATAAACACTATTATTTTTTTTAAATCCATGGTAAAACAAAAAGATTACCGTATATCTTCCAATAACCACCGGTCTCTTTTAAATGCCAGGCTGGCCGGATAATTTTTTGAATAAACGCCCTGGCTATAATTCAAAGATATACGGTAAATAAAATAAAATAAATTCTGTAAAATAACAAAAAAAATCAGTTTTATTATTATACGCCAGTCATTGAGCTACAAGAACTTTTTCTGTAATTTTACATATTTAGATTTTCTTACAAAATTAAGCCCAAACAGTCACGACGACAGCTGTCGTTCATTTACTACAGCGGCATTTCGTTATCACGCAGAAACACTGCGACGATATATCTTTTATTAAAATATATAAGGTATTCAATAAAAAGTTGAATCTCCGTACACTGACAGCAAGGAGAGTTTCACTTAAGATCAAAGTGGGCGGTATGTGTCACATGATGTAAAATGAGTTTGACATTACTGACATAAGATGAGAGCAAACATGACAAGAAGGGAATTTCATATGTG
>VOQK01027076.1:18306-39192 GCA_015052645.1 Benitochromis conjunctus
GATATTTCTTGTCAAACAGATGGCAGCTTATGGTCCAGAGATTAAAAACATCCACCATTTTTCCTCGGAGGGTTACCTGTACTGCTGTCGGGGGTCCAGTTTGCCCGTGTTGGTTTCCCACAGTTTAGAGGCCAGTACGCGAATTATGTTAATAAACAGGAGAAAATTCACCTGCAGGGAATGAAACAGAAATCCAGATTTAAAATAATATACTCAGAATAACAGTCTTTAATGCTATTCTGATTTAAATCCCCTTTTCTTACAACAATCGCGGCCAGAATGGGGACTTGATAGATCCATTTCAAGTTTCCGGCACTGAGATCCCAGCATCTGGAAAGAGCAATGAATCTATTTCAGGGAGCATTTGTTGTAGGAGTGTAATGTAAACATAAGATAAATGGATCACATGACTCACTGAGTGTCTGCCAGTGAAGCTCGTGCGCTGACCCAAATGGACACAAACACAGCTGGAACGCCTGTGACGAGCACACGGGACTATTAGACAAACTGGCATTAGTCCAAAGTGCTGCTTGCCCCAGTGTCACTTACCCCAGCCAGTGACGGTCAGGGCCCACAGGTAGTTCTTATCAGACAGGAAGGCCATGAAAATGAGACTGTGGAGGTACAACCCCTCCACCAGGATCCAATAATGATTTGTTGCCAGGAAGTACAGAAAGAGAGTCACAGCTGCTTTACAGCCAGCCTAATGACAAGAGATAGAAGTCTGAATGAAATACTTATACAACAAAAAACAGAAAACATGAGTAAAATTCATGATAATACATTGACTGACCACTTTGTTAGGTACACCTGTTCACCTGCTTGTTAATGCCAATATCTAATCAAACAATCTCATGAGAGCACTCAGTGCGCTATGCAGACATGGTCAAGGCGACCTGTTGAAGTTCAAATTGAGCATCAGAATGTTGCATGTTTGTTGGTCCCAGACAGGCTGGTTTGAGCGTTTCAGAAACTGCTTATCTACTGGGAATTTCCCACACTACCATCTCTGAGTTTACAGAGAATGCTGTGAAAATAAGAAAACCAAAAACTGGAAAATAGAAGATTATTTGAAACGTTTTGTGGTCTGATGAGTCCCAGTTTCTGCTGCAACATTGGTAGTGTAGGTGATGGTAGGGTCATAATTTGACATAAAAAACATGAAAGCATGGATCCAGCCTGCCTTCTACCAAAAGTTCAAGGTGGAGGTGGTGGTGTAATAGTGAAGGATATTTTCTTAGCACACAGTGTACCCATATTTTAATGGCTTCTTCCAGCAGAATAACACCCCATGTCACAAAACTCAAATCACTGTACTCAAATGGCCTGCACAGTCACTAGATCTCAAACTTTATTAATACTGGTAAAAACTCAGAAGCACTAGGAAAACTGAGCTCAAAAGTAACTAATGCAGAAAACTAATAAAAAATCCCTTAATTCCAAAAGAAAGAATTGCAGGACCAAAACAAACTCAAAATAGTTGTTTCAGAGACCCAATATCCTTAAGCAAGATAACATCCCCATGTTGCTCTCTGATGCATCTGTCGTAGTGCGACTATAAGCTAGAAAGCACTTAAGTGTAGAAAAAAAGTTCTTGTATGAATGGGTGATTGAGGTGTTTTGAGTGCTCAGGTAGAGTAGAAAAGCGCTATATAAAAAGCAGTCCACTTACTATTTACTAGCAAGGTGTACCTAACAAAATGTCCAGCCAGTGAGTGTATAATAATATATGTTGTCAGAAATTCTTCCATTTATAACCTTTTCCCTGCCTGCAAAGCAAATATGGTTTGCTTAGCTTTGCAAACAGGCCATGCCATTGTGAACTACCATTACTGTGCTGACTGCCACACAGCCGATAGTCTCGATCGCAATGAAGTATTTAAAAAACAAACAAAAGGGAATAACTGGTGATAAGAAATAATGGGACATTACAATTTACCATATGGGGCTTCTGTCCTGTAAAGTTGGGCTCAGCTTCACTGCCATCAGATATGGAGTAGAGCACAGCGTCCTTCACAAAGATGCTGACCGCTCGACAGATGAAGGAGGCGAAGAGGTGAATGTGGATGTAATTGCGTGTGCAGTGGAGACGCCTGAAAGAGAGGAAGGCGTGTTTGGATGCAACAGACTGAGTCCTGGAAATGCTGTTCAGTTATTTGTTTAATTTGTTTTCTTCTTACTTGAAGTAGCAGAGAATGAAGACTGCCACCAGCAGGGATGTGAGAGAAATGGAGTAGCCGACGGTGTACATGAGGTGGAGTCGCTCAAACACCTTCTGAAAGACATCAAAGCATCGTTTCATATCTGGAAACAGAAGTGACTGAACAGATTTGAACACATTGGTAAGATTATATCACTGGAGGGAAAAAGGTCTTTTGAAGACAGGCCTAGAGTACTTTGTAAGAACGTGGCCGTTGTTGTACTGTCTTCTAAAGAAATTTTGTCTCTTTTCCGCTCTTAAATAAACACGCACAAACAGATTCATTCAACCGACCACCAGATCAAATGCACGCACCTCCTCGTGGCTTCTGTGGTTGAAGGTCAGGTATCTGGTGCACTCGCTGTAGTTTGCCCAAGTGCGGTTGATGCTTGCCACCAGCTCCCAGTTGCCTGACACGTCACACTGGCGGTAGGCTCGCCCTGGGCCATGGGAGGGCAGGATAAGAATAAGAAAAAACAAAAGAACCTGCCCAAAATGCTCACCTTAATTCATTTTATTTCATTTAATTAAAAAAAAAAAGTATTACCTAACTACAATGTAAAATGTTACATTGAACGGAATCTGGTCAAATGATTGGTATATAGTTGATTTATACCGAGCATATTTTCCTTAATGACTAATTACTTGAATAAGGAAATCGTTGATTTTTAACTTTTTTTTGCATTTTACTTCCTGTTTATTGAGCGTGAAGAATGATTTTTATATAGCAAAGATGATCAGATGCTAGTATCTCTGGAGCTCTGCTACCTCTGTGGTTGAAGTCATAGATGTAGTCCGGGCACTGAACTGAGACCAGCTGACCTGCTGTGCTCTGTGGCCAGCAGATGATCCCATCCCACTCTGGGCTGCAGTCATCATCTTCAACAATGACGTGAAACAAGTGTTAGCAAGCTGATAGAGCTGTGTATAGTTCAGCCACTGTGTGACCTAACGCTTCGTGGACTGCTCTTGAGTAGCTTTGCATGATTCAAAGCTTAAAATAATCCTCACTGATCTAAACTTCAGTTCATACTCTGTCTGAAACAGGCCCCTTCTTGACTCACAGGGATCACTTGTACATAAGCTGCCCACATTATTTAAAACTTCTCCATGTTTGATATTAGAGGTGGAAATCACAGAACACCCCACAACAATGAATATATTGCAATTTTAAACATTTTGCAATATGCGGAGTACTGCAATAAAATATATTCCAAATCATCACCTTTTTAAAAACTGTAAATGATTTCCTCAAAGTTAAACTTATAGTTAAACTATCTGTTATATCCAATAAGATAAAGTTATCTCACTTCAGTAATTTTTTGCTGCAAAATGAAATGGTGAAACATACCAACACTGTCAGTCAGTCTGATATCAGTCAATTAAATTCAATTTTATTTATGCAGCACCAAATCACAGCAGTCACCTCGAGGTGCTTTACATTGTAAGGTAAAGGCCCTAAAATAATACAGAGAAAACCCCAACAATCACATGACTCCTATAATTAAGCACTTGGCAACAGTGGGAAGGAAAAACTCCCTTTTGTGTGAAAAATTTTCAATATAATTACAATTGTCTCTGCAGTATCGCCACATAATATATCACAATACTATGCTGCGTCGATTTTCCCCCCACACTCCCATTTAATACCACTCTAACAGTATATATGTGATACACAGTTAAGGGGAATATATTTGATACATAAACAGCAAAAATACTCAAAACACAAAGAAGTATACACATTATGCCTATTAATCTTTTTTACATGACCATAATGTTACATAATTAAGTTACTGAAAGACTAAATAGGATTTTAATGCTGTTACCAGGCAAATTCTAGTTAATTTAAACTGCTTTAAATCCCTTTAACCCGTAATAATACATCATATAAGATCATTGTATGTTTTTTTATGGAAATTTTAGCACTCCATATACAAATTTCTTTCTCTTTTGGAGGTAAAATAGCAAATGAGCAGATGCATAAACATACTTGCTTCCGATGCTTCCTCAAGATTAGTAAATCAATAAAAATTTTATACTTAAAGAAAATAAAGCTTGAGTCACATTTCCTGAGAAGATTTGTAATATTTCATAATACCGCATTGAATCAGCTTATCAAGCATCAGCTTCTCCATCGCGTTTCCAAATTTAAAATGCCCCGCTGTGTGATAACAGAGATACTGGAAAGCAGGATATTGGACTGGGTGTTGCATCTGATTCTAAATAAACAAGTGATGCAATAAATAATTGATCTAATTGTGTGTTTGGACATGCACTCGCTGACCACCTGTTCAAAAAAAAGAAAAGGCTCTTATTTGATGGGACTTTCCTTGAAATATTAAAAGTCAGACATACTTCCAGTGTTGGCTTTTATGACAAATCAATTTCAGCTGCTTTTTTTTCTAACTATAAGCTCATAAAGCCATAGAAAGCCTTCAAAACCAGGGGAGGAAAAGCAGTTCAATAAAGAGACCAACTCTGTATAGTGTTTAAAAAGAAGTCCCCAAACCTTTAATGAGGGGCATTTGTGCCTTGATGTTCCTTTCACACCTGGCATGAGCACCAATCAGAAGGTAGATCTGCTCATCCCGTGTGATGACATCATCAGAGTCAATCTGTGAAAAAGCAACAAAAAAAACAACAACAGATAAATTATAAAGGCATGACCTCCAGGTTGTCTATAATACTATGTATAGATACATTATTGAATATACATCTGGACGCTATCATTTCAATGGTAAACAATAGAAAACAAGGTTAAAACATAATGACCAGCATAAATCATGTACTTTATTTATAATGAAGGGCCATATAAACCAACTGCGCATCATCGAATCAGAGCTAAGGTGATTCATCAACCACAACCTCTCCCAAAGATCTGATGTGCTGCCTCCAGGTGTTGTGAAATAGTTGTGTGAGAGTGCGGTATGTGATGATGGCACGCCATCCCCTTTATTCGCAGCAGCCGGGCTGCCGCTGGCCACACGGGGATCTTGTCCTCTGGGGCCTCGGCCATGCTGGTGAGAGCCGGTGTGCACAAGCAGCTTTGTGTTCCCGGGTGCATTTCACGACTAAGCATCAAAACTAGCAGAGCATGAGAACGGTTTGGCAGAGGGGGGCAGCGAAGCAGACGGAAGATTTGCAAAGGAAGAGAAACAAACAAAGGAAACTGCCACCTCTTCATATTTATGGAAAGTCCTTTTTTTCCCTTTAAAATTCAACTTTTTAAGTCGATGCTTTTAAGGCCTTGTAGAGTCTTAAATCGCCCGGAAGTCATATTGACAGACGGACCTTATTAATCCCATAGTCACAGCAGCACAGGGGTCAGCAAGAAGTACAAGATAATAAAATAAAAAATTGAAAAACAAAATGAATAAGAAAAAGCAAATCAAAAAGCCCCCATAAAACTATATAAGAGGAAATTCTACTATCATTCAGTTGACTTTGGCTTGAGTAAAATAGGTGAGCACTAACTCTCAAATGCTAAAGAAAATGATTTATTCGTATTTGATTTATTAATTAACATATCGGTAAATTAACACAACGTTACAGTTAAATAAACTGCAGCTTGGCTAAATGTTTGTTTCGAGTAACGCTGGACGCTGAGCAGCGATCATTCGCTGTAGAGGTTCGATTACTGTTTACTGTCAAGAAAGCCTTTGAGTAAATGGCAAATTCAATATATAAAATCAAAGGTTTATTTATTCAAATAATTAATCGTTTTAACATTGTGCTTATGTAACAAGATTACATGTAATCAAATTACTTAAAGTTAACATTTTGGGCATAAATAGTTTTTGAGTGTATAAAGACACAAAACATATTTCTGCTTTATAATCAAGGTGGGAAAACCTGTTATCAACATTACTAATAGATGTAAATAATTAGACTCTTTATCCACGTGTAACTCTGTTATGAGTATTTGATACTTTAACTGGATTTTTACTTTTATTTTATTGCACAACAGCTAAACAGAACAATGTAGAGGGAAAAAAAGTCTACCATATCACGTACGGGCCAACTTTGAAACAAAGACTATAAAGCTATGAAGGCCACTGTTGGTGATAGCGGTATTTGTGCAAATTAATTTAAAATGTTCAGCTACACAAATCAATCAACCCCCAGACCTGTAAATGCAACAACATCCTGCTTGTTCTAGAAATCTTTCCACAATTTCACTTTTATTTCTTGCTTTCTTGCTCCTGATTGAGTGCACCAGTGAGCCGGTAGCACTGACATGCTGGAGAATTACTCTATTTTCAAGATTATGTTTAATTTTTTGGATTGGGGAAATCAACACTAGCCACTTATGTGTCTTAGTCAGTGCTTGAAATTCAGCAACATTAAGAAGCTGAGGCATCAGGTGAAAACATCGACTAGAGACTTTTACAAGAAAATGTTTAAAATACACATTATATGTTTAAATATTCATATTCGTTTAGTTTTTATGTCACAGGGAGCCACTGGAGATTGATAAAAGGGCCACGTGTGGCTCTGGGAGCTGCAGGTTTGAGACCCCTTAGTATATCCAAGCATCCTGTGTAGTTCACACCTTCACTGTTGAGTGGACTGGATCTCAGAGAGAAGTTATCTGGACCTCTTAGCACAGAAGTAGAGCTTTTTGTTTTTCTCCTGACACGAATCGCTGTTTTAGCCTCCCACCTCCGTGATCTAGACACTGTTATCCTGTCTGAGATCAACACTCAGGATGGACACGGGGGGAGAGCCAGAGATGAAGAAGGGCACTTACGGGTACTGTTCGCATGCTTCGGTCAGCGAAAGGTTAAAAGGGTCAAAGCTGATTATGGTTTGTGAGGTAAAGCAGACCACAGGTGACTTCTGATAACGGAGAGGGATGGCTCTTGTGCTGAAGTGAAGTTGTTTTCTCAGCCTAGAGATAAACTATATTAATAGAGCCACTTTTTATATGACAAGAAGCATTTCGACGGAAAGAAATTATTTTATAAGCTTATTTATAATTTGTCTCAGTTGTCTCATGGTTTGGTGCGAGATTCACACAAAATAGAGGAATTGAGGAGGGGTAGATTACTCTTTATTTTCTTCAGCAGGACTGCTGGAAAACTTATTCCTTATCACCTCATCAGTTAACTAAGAGGACAATGTCATCTCAGTCTTGCTGGTGAATGTCTGACATGTTTCCTGAAGCATTAGATAAATCTAATTCAAAGCATCAAAGCGGGTCACAGACACATGACATTTTCTATCTTTGGCCCAAACTGCAGCAGTGTGGACGTGTCATGTCTGACTCAGGGTCATAATAAAGTGTAAGATATGTTGCTGCTGTGTGAAAAGTTTAAATTTAGGACAAGAGACGCAAGTGAGACTGAGAATTTATCTACTGCTCCATTCCGTTTTTTACAGCTTTTCACAGCTTACGTTGTAGAAATCATCAAGAAACTTCAATATTTGGGTTTAAATTGCACTTATTTTACCTCATTTAGGTTAACAGTAAAGCAGCAGAGAAATAGCAGCAAACCAGGAATAAAATATTTTGCCCGTAACAAACCCAATCAGTTAATAACTGTTCAATAATTAAACTGTTATGAATGCAGTCCACTTACCAGCGCGGTGGCTGTATTTACACTGTGGAAAAAGTAAAAAACAATGATTCCTTGTGCAGACAACATGATGTCTCTCCAGCGTAAACAGAACAGCACACCTTTCACTCTCAGATCATTTTATCCTCTTCAGGTTGTACTGAAGGAACTTTGTCCTGGAGTTCATGTTCTTCTCTTGTGTCCCATCTGTGCTCCTGTGTTAGTCAACAGGAACTGTGTTTTGGAGTCTCTTTAGGTCCAGAGTTTTCTGCATGAAGCTCAGCTGACATTACTAATGAGTTTTGAGGGGCTGTCTGTGGTTGGATGATCTCTCTTTGGGGAAGAGAGGAGCACTGAGGAGGAAACCTCCTCCTCTCACGGCTTTTAGGACTGTTGGGATGAGATGGGTTGGCCTTGAAATGCTGTGGCTTCCAGTCACTTAACTCTTTGCACTCCTCTGCTGTCATTATCTCTCTGTGCTTCACATTTGGCTTGTTTGTCTGCCTTAACCTACTCTCTTCTATTCCCACTAATAGCACTCTTAGTTTTTACTAGTAACATGATTTAATACTTGGTCGACAGAAAGAGTAACCCGCACTGGGAGACTTTAGAGAGCAGTGATACAAACGAGACTCCTAAGAACTACTTACCACACCAGTTAACGTAATATATATTACATAATATATATTCTGATATGCATGAATGACAAATGCACAAATTATATGGCAAACTTGAGCATTGTTTTGACAGGTTTAAAAAAAAAAAAAAGAACTTATATTTGCATGCATGGTGATAGTCTGCTGTACTCGGTGGCCCTCAGCCACAATCAGAAAACCCAGAGACACTTGAGGTTCCCATGGTTCTACTCTATGATACATTTTCCTGATTCCATGCATTAAAAATGCAATAAATAAACAGATAAATAAATGAATAGGGAGAGTGAAGATGAGCCTGCATTAGATAAACAATACCTTTGCCTGATCAATAAAAGAGTCTTTGTGCATCTTTTATTTTCTACTTTTCCATCTGGTTTGAAGTTATTCTACCGAGGTGGTACCATCTTGTTTTGGGGAGTGCTGCTCGTTTGTGACCTGATGATGTCAGATATTCACTTTGTGATGTCGGACTTTACCATACGTGCTGCACTTGAGAATATGTTTATTCTCTGTATTATTCTAGGATCTTAACCCTACAATATAAAGTACCTTGAAGCAACATTTGTGATTTGGCACTATATAAATAAAACTGAATTGAAACGAATATTTTCTTTGTTTGTTGTGTGTGTTTTGTAATGTTTCTTTTTGTTTTCCTGACTATTTTTGATTGTTTGGGTTTTTTTTGTATTATTGTAGGATCTTTTCCTTACAACATAAAGCGCCTTGAGACGCCTGTTGTTGTCATTTGGCGCTTAAGAAATAAAATTCATTTTTTAATTGATTTTACAACTACTAAAGACAAGATTTGTAAGTGAATGTAGTTATTAATTCATTAAATGGTCTATTAACATTTCACACTATTAGGAATTCACCGTATCTCAATATACATGTAACGATTTAAAATACATTTTATACGGCCTTTATTTTGACAGGTCTCTTTCCGACGTCATCTCAACCCGGAAGTACCGGTCTGACAACAAGGGCAGAAGCATCTGCGTGCTCTCCTGACTTGTCAGCTCGTAAGTTGGAAAACTTCAGACAGTTTGAATTATTTACTGTGGTTACAGCAAAGTTTGGAGCTCTCTTCCTTAGACGGAGACTTTCAGCTCGATCATTAAACGTAGTTTTTGCTCCCCATGCGCAGCAGGAGCATTCATTGTAGTTGTGTGTCTGTGTGTGTGTGAAGGACATGGCGGCTCCGGTGCTGCTGCTGTTAAGGGCTCTCCGCCCTCCTGTGTCCGCGGCTTCCAGCAGGTTCCCAGCTCTGGAGCCAGTCCTCCCGCCGTCTTCGTGTGTGCTGTCCCAGGGGTGGAGGACTCCTCCTGCCAGGACTCTGCAGCTGTGCCCCGCTCTCTGTGCCGGACATAACAAGTGGTCAAAGGTGAAGAACATCAAGGGACCAAAAGATGAGGCGAGGGGGAGAATGTTTATGAAGTTTGGTATGATGATACGAATAGCTGTGAAAGGTACGTGAGGAGGTTTTTTTTTAAATTGGAGTTTCACTGCTTCACTGTTTTTGATTGGATAAAATTTCACTTCTTGTTGTCATCTACAGAAGGTGGATCTAACCCAGAGCTGAATCTAAATTTGGCCCACATACTGGAGCAGTGCAGGAGCAAGAACATGCCCAAAGCATCCATAGATGCTGCGATCAAGAGTGCGGTAGGTTGACAACCATGTTGGCACAGAGAAACAAAAAGCACCTGTGTTGCCACTCTGGACAGATCCTCCCCAGTGTGAGCACAGAGCATGTTTGCAGGTTACCTGCATCAAATAGTTTTTATGCATTATTTAGAAGACCAGACTTTTCTGAATCACTAAATAAAAGCACGCACATCCCAGTGACGGCAAAGTTCACAGTTTGCTTAGCAGAGAAATCTCAAAGCTTGCTGTGAATAAAAGAATCAGTGAAAATCTAATGTGGTGGTGTACCAAGTCAGAAATATCCAAAAAGTCTCATTGTCCAAATACTTAACATAACTATACGTGTTAGTTTTTGTGATACCGTGCTGCAGTCATCTTCTCGTCTTGTGTCCTGTCTCTGCAGGAAAAAGCCAAACCAGCATCTCAGCACATGTTTGAAGCTCGGGGGCCCGGCGGGTGTCTGCTGCTGGTCGAAGTCCTAACCGACAACAACTCGCGCACCCACCAGGATATCAAACGCCTGCTTACCAAGAACGGGTCAGGCCCGGCTTCCTGTAGTCTCACCTTTCTGTAACTGTGTCAGATTTACAGGCATTTTTACACCATCGCCGATGGTTTTAGTGTTAACCTGCTCGACGCGTACTTAAGGTTAACAGGTGCATCAGTTTTCTCTCACACAAACCAAGTCTCAGCTGTATGCAAAAATAGTGTTAAAAAACTGAAGAGACTACCTGAGAATACCTTGATAAAATATTCAAAACATGCCAGAGGAGCAGTATTTTAATTGTTAATAATAAAAAAAAAAACATGGACAGAGAATATCAGATTCTTAAAGGAAATTTCAGATTTCTACACAAAGTAGCCACTAGATGTCCCTCTAGGTGCAGGAAACGGCAGGAATGAAAGCTTAACAATATTCCGTAATGTATTTCTTTATTTAAGATTGTATTGCTGGTGTAGTTGATAAAAAAGCAGCCAGCGGGGAGATGTATTTAAGCTTGCTTGTTTACTAGACAAGGCACACGTTCTTATCGTTTTTATACTTTTATTGATGAAGTAAAAATATCTGTTTGTAAGCCTTCAAAATAAAAATAAAGTGAAAAGTGTAATTCTGCTTCCATCCTCAGGGGAATGCTGTCAGACGGAGCCCGGCATAACTTCCAGAGGAGGGGAGTGGTGGTCGTGCCAGGTCAGAACATCACCACGGAGAAAGCTCTGGAGCTGGCCATCGAGGCCGGAGCCGAAGACGTCCAAGAGACGGAGGATGAGGAGGAGAAGCCCCTGCTGCAGGTCGGACATCAACCTCAAGTTTTTGTCTGACATGTGGCCCGTGTTCAGGCGTGTTCAGACTCACAGAGATACATTGCGTGTGTGACAGTGATCATCATTTTTCTAAAGCTTAAATGACTGATTGGAATAATTAAATTCTTATGAGATACCGACAAACAGACTGTTGTTCAGTTTTTCATAAAGTACAGTAGAATACAACACCTTCAGCTCTGTCCTCAGGTTAAATACAGTTCAGTTTGTGCTTTCAATACAAAATTGAAAAC
The DNA here is from genome assembly GCA_015052645.1 of Benitochromis conjunctus. Lineage (NCBI taxonomy): Eukaryota > Metazoa > Chordata > Actinopteri > Cichliformes > Cichlidae > Benitochromis > Benitochromis conjunctus. Next base: position 29,918 of record VOQK01027076.1, read on the forward strand.
AGAAATACTCAGATAAGCTCTGTGAAATGTAGAAATCTAAAAAAAGTCATTACAACATTAACATAATAAGTACACATTTAATTTAACAGCTTGATCTCTGTCTACATCTCTGTCTTCAGTTTCTCTGTGATATGGCTGACCTGAATAAGGTGAGGGCCTCGTTGAAGGAGCTAGGAATGGAGGTTTTATCCGCTGGGCTGGAGTTTGTGCCCCGCACACACGCACCCCTGGACCAGGATCACCTCGATGCTGCGTCGATTCTAATAGAAAGCCTCAACGACTGTCCAGATGTAGTCAGAGTGTGGGACAACATCCAGGCTCACAGCTGAGGACAGTCTCTGGACACTAGGTGGACACTAACTGTGGAATACTGGAGACAAAGGATTTGCCAGCTGACCTCATGGATTAGTGTGTGCCAATACTGCATGTTATCAGTAAGAACAGACATTAAGAGTCTGAAAATGTGACTGCATTAGCCTTATGGATGTGGTCTGTATGTGTGGGGGAAAGCCAGCCTAAAATACACTGTGCAGTGGGAAGTGAAATAGCAACTGCATCTCCATACTGCTGAAAGAATTCATCATGTAGGTTTGTAAAAGTTATTAAAAGAGGTGTTTTAATGGGTATTTTTTATTGAACATGACCTCAAACTGAACCTTTGAACTCATAGAAGGAACAAGTGTTTGCGCATTACCAGGGATCAGTTTAAAATGAAACGTCAGCCCTCATCCAGACGTGAGAGACTGCTTTGAATAAAGCTTTTGTCTGATTCCGGTTTTGTATAATAGTCACATTAGAAACATGCACAATAGACATGCTGAAAAAAGTGAAAAAATGCAAACAACAGGACATAACATGTTTTTATCCTCTGGGCCTCCAGGCCAGAAGGTCAGACTTTAACTGGCCCACAAAAAAATGTAATTGATTGACTTCCTATACTCCCAGCTTCGTCCATAATACCTCATCATTAAGAGAAATGTGTTTGTAAAGCACCTTTCAAGGACAAAGTCAGAAAGTGCCTGACAACAAATGAAAAAATGAAGTATATCAGATACATGAACATTATATGAAAGTCTGACATATAATTATTCAAATGCCTGTCTGAGTAGGAATGTCTAGCTACTTTGTAAAAGCCTCTTCTGAATCAATAAAACAAAGGGATGAGGGCAACTCGTTCCAAAGCTCTGGAGCCACCACCCCAAAGGCCCGAGTTTCCACTCATTTTAAAACGAGACACCACCAGCAGCCTGTTCCAAAGTCCTAAGGGTTGAAAGACTGGGTCAGTAAAAGTTTTGATATGTGCTGGGCTGCATTACCATTTACATTTTAAAACTGACTCAAAAGCCAACAGGGAGTCTGATAAGAGTTTGCTGGCACTACCAAGGACCAGATGACGTGTTTTTATTTTTATTGTGAAAGAAGGTGTACTTTCATTTTCACATTGTGAAAATACTGACTCTCAGAAAAAAAAACCCCAAAACAACTCATCAGCGAGAGTTCAGTTCAGTCTGTTTGCATCACAGGGGACCTCAAAGGGCAGAAACCCCATCACTGGCCAAAACAGACCCTCGTCTGACCAATGAACTTTCCTGATGTACTTTTTTTCTTGGCCCTGGGCCATCGGGTCATCGATTAGGTTGAACTGTGAAAACATTTGACAATTTTTCAATTAGGGGATGCAAAGTATAGGCGTGATACACAGCATGTATACTGTTAAATATTTTCCTTTTTCATCAAAAATGTTTCAAAAGAGGAAAATGTGACAACATTTTTGAGAACCACACAAAAGAAATACAGATGTTAAAGGTTACAGCTGAAGGACATTTTGAGGCAATGTCATAATGGGTCATTACCCCCTCGTATTAACTGTAGTGTCAACATTTTAATCAATAAGCTCGCACTTCAGCAGTTTGCATGGAACATATGGAGCGGGCACCATTCCTAACTTTGTTTTCAATTTTTCCAGCTCGACATCATGCACCATGAACTATATTGTAAATATAATCTTAATTTAAACCAAATTCGAAAGCTGAAATGATAATTTGAAGTCAACAGGGAGGGCTAGTGTAATGGCTCTGAGCCCATTTGTTCTGTTATCAATGCTCGTCATCGATTTTCCGGTCGGTTCTTCTCAGCTATAGCATGGCATTGATTGGTTTCCAGTGTCGGGGAAAGTTGCACAGTTGCATGCGAGCTGCAGGCCAGTCCTCTGCTGCGTGCCAGAGTGAAGGCTTCAATACTGACGTCTGCAGCCACAACAGAAACACCAAGTACTTTTGTTTTACTCAAATATGAAAGAGGAGACTGAATGTTTTTGAAGACACTTGTCCAAAAAGTGTTTAAAAGGATGGATAACTTGGATGCGTATATGTGGTAAAGGAGCATCTTACTTTGGAGTTTCAAATAAGGTATGTCGCGTTCACTTTTAGTGATGTTTGACTGAAGATTTGATCGACTATTGAAAGATTGTTCAGCTATGTAAATCCTGCCTTTGCCATCCAGGGATTAAAGTATTGACTCCTTGCACTATGTGAGGGCATAGTATTTTGGGAGGGGCACAGCTAGACTTGCATTCTGGGAAATCAGAGCAGAGAGGAGTTTGGATTAGGAAACAGAGGTGTATTAAGAAGTTTTCAGTAAGTGTCTTTATATAAACAAAAGCATAAAAAGTAAATCACATCAGACTTACAGTAATGGTATTCTGAATACACCAACTATTGTAATATTATGAGAAAGTCACATTTCTTTCCAGAAAATGATTGAAAAAATATTTCCAAACCAGCTTGCATGTGATCTCTTTATCCTAAGTATAAAGGAGTGTTTCTGTAATCTTAGGCAGCCCAGCAAAGCTCAATGTCTGACTCAGACCTCATGAAGGGTGGGGGACCGGCCATCAGGAGCCCCGAATGCCGTTCGTCTCCGACTCCTCGAATGGAGTTCCACGGCTCCTTCAAGGTTGGGGAGCGCTCCCAGAATGTCACAGAGAAGGTCACACAGGTATGGCAGCTGAGAACCTCACATGGGCTCTGCAGGTCCCATCTATGACATCCAAATGACTGAAATGTATTGCCATTAATGATCACATTCACTGCTGACCTGGTTCAGTCCATCACTGGATCTGAAAGAAATCATGTTTTTAAATAATAAGAAAAAGACGGGCTCCAGAAAGTTTCCACAATGGAAGACTTCTGTTAATCAACCTTTTAATGGAAAAATCAGCTGGTGATTAGGTGACTGGTTGTATTCATCATTGGGTGTGAAGTAGAACTTAAAACAGAGCAACAGTTAAGTGACCTGCATCACTGCTCTGTGGGATCATGTGAGATGGATTCAAAACAAATGGAAGGGGCCTGTGAACTTGCATGGGGTGATCCCTGTCTCTCTGACTGTCAATATTCTAATCTATCTATCTTTGTCATAGAGTTATTTGCAAAGTCGGTGAGATTAAATGATATGATATTGAGGGTGTAGACAGAACTCAGTGACAATGAAAGCACATGACCAACTCATCATTATTGCCTTCCAGCACCCCAACATCCTGCGTTCAGTCAGTTCCTAGACTGTTGATAACAGGATGCTGTTATTTTATCTATCTCTAAGGTTTTGTGAAATTTTAGATATCGTTGCCTTATCTGGATCTAACCTTTCTACAAGTCTTGTGTCTGCTGAAAGTCACTAATGACAGGATGGTCAAGGATTTGTTGGACCTATAAGGTTGCAAAACTAAAGCATGTAGCCTTCAACGAGAACCTGATCAAACCAGTACATGTTCTAGCAAGGTCTGTTGGTTAGTTTATGAGCGAGCCTTATTAGAAACACAAATTTTTGTTTTGTAAAATTCTAGTTTTACTGTTTTCCTTTGCATGCAAAAGATTAGGCCTTCTTTTCATCAAAGAAAGAAGGGATTTGGGTGCATGATGGATATTTATTCACCTTCCGATTCAAAATCAATTAAAGCAGCACACATTAAATATTTTGATTTCCCTGTGAAATATGTAAAGAAGCATTCTTTATATGCTTAGGTTCTCTCTTTGGAGTCTGATGTGCTGCCTGAATACAAACTCCAGGTCCCAGAAACGACATGGTGGATCTTGCTTCACTACAGCCCCTTTAAGGCATTTTGGGACTGGATTATTCTCCTTCTGGTCCTCTACACAGCTGTTATTACTCCTTACTCAGCTGCCTTCCTGTTGGATGAACATGGAGGTTTACGCCAAAGGAGTTGTGGCTACACGTGTAACCCTCTAAATCTGGCAGATCTTATGGTGGACGTGCTATTTATTGTGGATATAATCATCAACCTTCGGACGACCTATGTGGACCAAAATGACGAGGTAGTCACGCAGCCAAGCCAGATAGCAAAGCATTACATCAAAAGCTGGTTCCCTATTGATCTGTTTGCAGCAATCCCGTTTGACCTTCTCATTTTCAGATCAAGCTCAGATGAGGTAAGAATTCTGAGTCTTTGTAAAGCTTCAAAAGTTCAATATACTTAAGTGTCTAAACCTTAAAAATGGTTCCCTATTGAGTTTCAAAAGATATTAAACCTGTTCGACCTTTTATCTGCTCATGCCTGTCTTACATGTTCCCTCTTGCTCATGGATACCAAAGATGGTAACCTTAACAAGCCTCCTGAAAACAGCACGGCTATTGCGATTAGTCCGTGTGGCAAGAAAGCTTGACCGATATTCTGAATATGGTGCTGCTGTCCTCTTCTTGCTCATGTGCACCTTTGTACTCATCGCCCATTGGCTAGCATGTATATGGTACGCCATTGGCTTTGTGGAGAGGCCGTACACTGAGACTGGTTGGCTGGACAACCTGGCTGAGCAACTTGGAAAGGCATACAATGAAACTGACTCCAGCTCTGGTCCTTCAGTCAAAGACAAGTACGTCACAGCTCTGTACTTCACCCTGAGCAGTTTGACGAGTGTGGGGTTTGGTAATGTGTCTCCAAACACGAACTCAGAGAAGATCTTCTCCATCTGTGTCATGGTCATTGGATGTAAGTTGAATAGCCGATGGTCTTAGTTGGTTCTTTAGTTGGGTACTGGTACAACTTTACAATTATTACATCTGAAATGACCCAATCCCGTGTGTCTTCTTGTCCTCTTTCTCTTCTGTATCAGCTCTCATGTATGCCAGCATATTTGGCAATGTAAGTGCCATAATCCAGCGGCTGTACACTGGTACAACCCGGTACCACACCCAGATGCTGAGAGTCAAAGAGTTTATCCGCTTCCATCAGATTCCAGGTAGTCTGCGCCAACGACTAGAGGAGTATTTCCAGCATGCATGGACATACACAAATGGCATAGACATGAATGCTGTAAGTAAACAAAATGATAATGCTCCTTTGATGTTCTTAGTCTCTTATTGTTACATATGTTCAGACTGTATTTCTTTGTTCAGGTGTTAAAGGGATTTCCAGAGTCTCTGCAGGCAGACATCTGTTTGCACTTGCACCGCTCTCTGCTGCAGAACTGCAAGGCTTTCGTAGGAGGCAGCCAAGCATGTCTCCGTGCCTTATCTGTGAGATTCAAGACAGTCCATGCACCTCCCGGAGATACTCTGATTCACTATGGAGACATCCTCGACTCTCTCTTCTTCATCTCACATGGTTCCATCCAGGTCACCAGAGATGATGTAGTGGTGGCCATATTAGGTAAAGATATGTAACCATACATTATTTTACTCCTTAAGTCCTTTCAAAAATGACCTTCTCAAATCAAATAAATCTTGTCTTCTTGCAGAGAAGAATGACATCTTTGGTGAGCATATCCACCTTTATGATGAGCCAGGAAAATCAAGTTCAGACGTACACACCATCACCTACTGTGACCTGCACCGCATCCTTAGGGATGACCTTCTTGAGGTCCTGGATATGTATCCGAGCTTTGCAGACAACTTCTGGAGGAACCTGGAGATAACCTTTGACCTGAGAGATGTACATTGACAGTTTATTGTAACAAGCGTCACCTAATGCTAAAAACAGATATTGTATACTGTCACTTTGGTGAGTTAATAAATATTTTTTTCTGTCATCTTTAGGCTGATCAAGAGCCACCAGTAATAATAGCTGATGATTCTGGTGATGACTATGAATACCACCACAAACCAAGATGCAAAATACACTCACTGGACTGCAGAAATAGGCCAGGTGAGATATGAAATGCATAGAAAGTCGTGCAAACAAAGCAAACAATGTGAAAAGCCATTTCAAATCCTGACTTAAATAGATGGACACTTTCAAGAATCATACTGAGATTGTCCATGCAATTCAAAGATGCTTTAGACATGACTGTAAAACAGGCCTTACAGATTTGGAAAGTGTTACACCACCACCACCTGTGTTTCAATTTGACTTGTAATTGAGCCATCTTTGGCTGCCTGACACCCCAAACTGTGCATTTCTGGCATAGGAAAACTGTAACTGAAAGACTGAAATGCTTTTCTTTGAACAGATGGAATTGATCACGAAGACTCGTATCCCCTTCAGGCCTGCCATCAGTCATTTTCTCATGCCTGCTGGGAGGACTGTTGTAGCTGTGGATCGCCATGTTCACAGGGAAGTGAGGACTTTGAAAAACCTCTTGCCCATGGTGCCAAAGCAGAGCATTACCCTGCAGAAGCTGGCAGGCAGGATTACTCTTCATCTGTACTACAACTGCACCCCCAAAGTGGCACCTCAGTGGGGAGGGATGCAGGGTTTGACCAGGGCCCCCAAGGTAGATGGCAGTCATGTAATGCCAAGGCATAAATTTAATTGCAGTCTTGACTGTTACCCTGATTGAAAGGTTTTGGTTATTTTAAACGTGTCACTTTAAAGCACTGTCTTGATATTTTCCTCAGCCTCATCTCTGAATGTGCCAGGGATGTATCAATACTGGTCAGACAGACAGTCACAGCAATTTTCCAGTCGTGCCTGGCGATCATCTTCTGTCCGCAACTCATGCCACCCACCACCATTCACAGAAGAAAGGCCCAGTGAACTTGAGACACGCCTTGAAATTTTGCATTCACAGCTCAACAGGTGCATTTGCTGACGTTCAACTTTTAATCTTTGCTGCTTCTGAGATTTGGCTCAAGTGCCGCATTGCCTAAATTCCCTCAGTCAATGAATCATCTCTCTGTAATGAGTTAACATTTACACCACCCAAGAATCTTGAAAATTTGTAAAAATTCATTTTGTATGTATACATCAGATGCTAGAAACACAGCAATAAGACGAGCCTTGCTGTAAGTAATAGAAGCAATGGTTTAGCGAACTCCTGACTATTACATTTCTACACCTGAACAATTAACATATCTGTAAATTGTTTCTTTAAAAAGCAAAAAATTCCAAAACTAAAGTATCTACTATATTAATTTTTATATGAGCATCACTCCAAGCCATTCTTTTGCTAGCTTTTTTTAGTTCCAACTAAGACTTTGAGCCACTGTTTTTTCTTTGTCAAAAAGATAAATTCCGCTCCAGTTTTGATGCCTTGGGTTCAGCACAGAACTCAATTGAGCACAACAGCAGAAGGGAAAATATTCATGGCTCTACAATGACTTTGTATTTTTGGAGAAGTCCCACCTTACTCTTTGTTTGTTACCCCCAAAAATTGAACAATTGGTTAATGAGTAGACATTTTTCCCTTGTGACAAGTGGTTACCAGATGGTTGTGGACTAATATGTAAGCCTCTATGACTAGGCCTTTAGCAATCAATTTCCCAGCAATTGCCACCAGCCTCCAAAGAAACAATTGCCAACCAGTAGAGGATTACATATTTTCTCTCACAACCCGTGGTTACTAAATGGCTGCAGACCAGTTTCTAGTCCTAGGTGTAACTGGGGTCTTATTCACTTGATTCTACTCTATAAGATCATTTCATGTCCAAAATGGTGAAAAATTAATGTCACATGTTTAGTGGTTACGTGTCTCCAAAACTTCAGTACTAGCTTGCTATATGAAGTTACCTTTCCTACAGCTAACTGAAAAGAAGGTGCTAAAATCTTCCTGAAACATAGCAAGCATAGTATAGCAACATAGCATTTCAGACAGCTAAATTTTGTTAGCTTTTCTATTACATATTGCACAGGCAATGATTTTTCCCTGCGGTGAGAGTAGTTTTCATAGTATGAGTCATTACATTACATTACATTACATTGGAGTCAAAATTGACCATATTTGGACAAATATTTTGAGCCCTAAGTTATCAGTTTATGCTAGCAAGCTCAGTTAGTAAGCTGCAGTTTTGAGACTGTATATTAAATTAAATTAGTATATTAAGTAAAATATAGAGAAAATAATTAAATTCAGTTCACCAAAACTAGAACACAGACATCATGGATCTGCTGTTAAGTTATTAATTACATTAACTATCCACACAGCTAGCCATATTGCATGCACCAAAAGGCATCAGCCCTACAAACACATTCAACGGGTGCAGATTGTAACTTAGGTATATTCATATTTTAAGAATAGCCAGTAGGCTATTGCTGCCTTCATTGGCAACCACCTGTCAGTCTATGGCATGCTTCTAATTTTGCAAACTTTAGTTTGGAATAAAATTTAAAACCAACAAGTCAAAAAGTAAAATCAGCAGGATGTAAACATGACATTATTTCTGGTGTAAAGTTGAGCATGTAACATTTGGATTGAGTCTGGACATGCAATTTATTGTCACTTTGCTTCATTCTTCTCATATTTCCAGCATCTTTTAATTAGTACCTCTTATTTCCTCAGACTGGAGACTCGCATGACAACTGACATCAGTGTTATTCTGCAGCTTCTCCAGAGGCAGATCGCCCCTGTACCTCCAGCTTACAGCACTGTATCATCTAGTACTCTCCATACTGATTCACCTGGTCTGTATGGGGCTGGGACTCCAGTGCTGCATAGCATGTATCCCATTTCCCCCATACAAATGGACAGTCTAGCACCGACACAGGTATGGTATCAAAGCAAAAAAACATTAGAATTCATCAGTTAGGCCAAAGATAGGAAACACACTGTTATATATCTGAAACGCATTTCATCTTCTTTCATCTCAACATTTGTGCTTTTTCTTTTACTAAGACCTCAGCTGAGACAGACCCTAAGCAGACCAGCAAATCTCAGGATTCACTGTCCAGTGGGATCCATGTGACTGCAGCATCTGATGACACCATGTTCATGACTATTACCCCTGAAACTGACACACATACTGGGTTAACTCCTCAGCTGCCCCAGCCATCAGTCAAACCCTCCCTCATGGACAGTTCCAGGCTGTGTGGTAACCTCCGCTAC
>VOQK01027076.1:58022-70115 GCA_015052645.1 Benitochromis conjunctus
GATTCCTGTTGGTAGAAGACCTGCAGAAAGTGGTCGCATCTACCTGATTATACTTCTAAACTATTTTTTATGTATTTAACAATGAGAATAACACTACTGTCATTAAACCCTTTTAGTTTTGAGCCAAACCAATGCTTCTAGCATGTTTTCTCTTAAGGGCTCATATATTACTTAATCGTCTTCCCAGTTACTTTGTGCTGAAAAATGATTAACTGCTTGGATTATGTTCACAGGTAATATTTTACTGAATTAATATAACACTACAGACTAGGAGCAAAGTCGCTAGAGGGTAAATTATACATCGAATTATAGCAACAACTAAAGATTGCTCAAGAAATTTGAAGATCAACAAGCAAAACTATGAATGTCAAGTCTAAAATAATATAGTCAGATCTGGGATTAGGACACGCTTGATTCAGACCTAACTATAAGTGTATCAGAAAGGAAAAATTTAAGCCTAATCTTAAAAGTAGAGAGGGTGTCTGTCTCCTGAATCCAGAATGGGAGCTGGAGAATAAACTAGAGAAAACAGGTTAACTGAGCTATTACTATGGCGCAGAAAGGCTTGGAACAAAACAGCTGAGAAAGAAGGAAACATTGATGCTACTCGATTCCAGAAGATGTGAGAAATTGGATGGAAGAAATCTTAAATGGAGAAGAGAGGAGCCATTGACCTCCTCTATGCAGACCTTAAGAGTTCCCTAGCAAGTCAGAGGAGAGCTGAAAACCTCAGATCTCAATGCAAGAGGAAGGAGAAGGCAAGAATCTCCTTCTACAGTCCCCACTCGGGTTTACCTTTTCACAAAACAAAAGAGCAGGGAGCTACCTTCAGACATACCACTGATAACATCCACCACGGGGGATGATAGTCCCCCATGGTGGAGTGAGGTTAAGAAGGCTGTAAGCTTCAGCTCCTGGACCAACAAAGTTCCACACTGGCAGTACAAAAATGCACTTGGCATCTTATAATTTCTCTGGAAGCAAATGAAAGTGGTGTATACAAAACAAATTATCCCCAAAGTGTGGCAGAAAGTAAGGGGTGTGATCATGTAAAAAGAATCTCAAACATTAATCAGTTCTGGCAAATCAATCTCCTAAAAGCTCTTCCTCCCATTCTGCTTATAGAAACTCTACAAAGGTGTGCTAAGCAGGGAAGCAAGTGAAGAAGAAGAAGAAGAAGAAGCGGTCTAACTGCATAATGCTGTTCGGCAACAACCCCAAAAATTAGTAGTCTAGTAAATAAATGAAAGCAAAATTTGTTTTTAAACCACCAAATATACTTCATCACATATTCATGCTCACTTTTTTATAGTCATTTCAATTTAAACATGTAAAAAAATAGCATCTTCATAGCAGCTGCTGGCACCCTGAAAGGATTGATCCATCCCCAGGTCAAAGGTCAAACCCTTGTCAAAATTACACCACGTCCCCGTGGGACTGAAAAGCAACTCCACTCCCCACCACCAGGTGGCAGAAACAGCTTGTGTGAACTAATAATCAGTATTTCATTTAGCTTTATTATTTACTCAGGATTCCCTGACATGTCAGTTCAGATTGTACAGTTCAATGTGGTTCAATGTGGTTTCGATAAATAAACTGGATACAGAGGAGACTCGTTTTTCACTCCAAATGTTTTATTGTTTCCACTTACGCCACATATGCAAACATTTCCATATAAAAATGACCATTTCTTCATGAGACAACTCTGTATGTGCTCTGCTCCCTGCCTACAGCAGAGCATCAATGTATTCAAATTAGCTACCACTGATTTACTGACCAACAGAAAGATAAATCTGCTTAAATGCAAAGTACAAAAGATATATTTTTCTCCAGATGTACATTGATACAGATATTTAATTATACAAAACCTTCAGCACACTCCTGTTAGTTAGCTGCTCCTTCCTTGCTGGATAACCTGTCAATGAAACATGCAAGTTCTTGCTTCAGCTGCACCGGACACTGATCAACAGGCTTTAAGTTGATGTTTAACATGACTATACAAACAGGCAGAGGCCCATATTTTCTTTTGTGCCAAATTTTCTTCCTGTTAAAAGGAAGTTTTTCCTTCCCACCGTCGCCAAATACGTGCTTGTAGGGGTTGATCTGATTTTTGGAGTTTTCTCTGTATTATTGTCGAGTCTTTATCAAAGTTGCACTTTGAGACAACTGTTGTTGCCATTTGGTGCTAAATGTTTAACTTTTTCCAATCAGAAAAGCAACTATGACTAGACGTTTTGAGGCAAGAGTTTCGACATTCACCTCGCCATCTGAAAGATTCTGCAGTCAGGTTTGGGTTACACGAGTCATCCGCATACAGTTCATAATTTATGATTGCCATCAGGTCTATGTTGTGGTTTAATGGCAACCAGATAAATATTACATTCATAAACAAGGAAGGAACATCTGTGAGTGGTGCTATCACATCGTTACGGCAAACAAAAAAAACAAAAATTCTCCTGTTTTTATAGGATTTTTGTTTTAATATCTAAAATAAACACAAATCCTTTCCAAATCTTCCAGAAAGTTCACCAATTTTCTTCTGGTTATGCAATTCAGGTTTGTGGTGGGGCCTGCAGCCTATCGTGACTGTCAAAGCGGTCACCAGTCTTATAACAGCCACAGTTCAATCCACGGGTTACAATCCCATCTCCACAGCAGCTGGGGTAGACTCCAGCCCCTCTTAAAAATCTGAACCGTATACAATGTATACATCAATGTTTAGGTTTACAAAAATACAACAAGATCAATGCTTCTAATAAACCCTAATCAGCTCTTTTAGTGGAGATATGAGGTTTCCACATGACCGCAACGATACCTATGAAGGTTTTCATTCCAAAACACCACACTGTATATCCACATTATAATGAATGACAAAAAAATTAAAACATCACTCAAAACTTTAATTCTAAATCAGGTTAATGTAATATGATAGCTAAGTTTTAAAACAAATCCAGTATATACATTTTTATGTGTGTAAGAAACTGTAGTTTAAAAACCAGGCGTAATATTTAATAGAGATCTTATTCTGGAACAAAACTCTTCACAACCCGTATGAGAACATCAAAATAAAAGACAAACAACAACAACTGCAAAGACTTTCAGGGTAAAACTGACATGAATGAGGGGGCTGTGCTCATTTCAGCACAAAGTCCCACTGATGTCGGGCTCCAGCCATTATGTGGACAATTTATACATCTCGAAAGAGGCTCAAACTCAGTAATAGTTGTAAGGTGGATGAAAAGCAGTGGTTGGGTTTAGCATGCAAGAGGGCGAAGAAAAAAAAAAAGGAAAAAAACGATCTTGCCTGCTTGTTTCACGAGCGCTCCAGGATTACAAGCCTCAGTGAACCACTACAACTCCTATCTTTTCAAACATCGCCGCTCTGGGTGCGCGAGTTAGGAGAGCAATGACTTTCCGACGGAGACATGAGGGTCAGACAATGACTCCATTGACTCAGTTTGACACCCCACTCCACCCCCACCCCCCTCAACCCAACACCAGTTAACGTGAAGAAAAAAAATCTTGCTTATGATTAACTGGGATGTCAGTGTGTTCTCAGTGAGTGGAATTCGAGCCATGCATTGATTATTCAAAAGCAACGCCTCCCCAGAATCCACACCAGCGTCTAGTGGATTGCTTGCTTGTATACACATACACACACACACAGACACACACACAGACACACAAATATAGGCTATGTCTATATCTTATGCAGATTCTTCACTTCTTGCGGGATATATTTACTGATAGCTTTCTTACACAGTGAAAAGCACTAAAACCTCCGAAGGCTTACTGTGCTTGGCGGGTGCACACAGAGTTGTCTGATATGTACATAGTGTGTTCTTTTTATGACTTAAAAGTCAGTAGTTCTCCCTGTTTCTCAGAAAAACTACAATCCCTGAACAGTTAATCACTTATTCCAATTTTTTTGACATTTCTGCAGCTTAAAAATGTCTCCTCGTACCTCAATAGCTGATGACTTGTACCACAAAGTAGCTACAGCCATGGTCGCCAACAACCACATACATCAGTGCGGCACAATGCCTCTGTCTTCTCCATACAGGATGCCTTTCTTTCAGGGACCATGTCTACAGGCCAGATGGGCTGCAGGGCCTTCTCTGTCCAAAACAAAATGGCTTTGAGAGTGCTGGAGACCCCCGTCAGGTCTGCGAGAAACTGACCAGAATACTAAGCATCATCTTCAACGCACATCGTGGTTCACTTTGTCAAAAGTGTTATACATCTTTCTTCACTGTTCAGCTGCACTGAGTAGCATATCCACAGGGAACTGAAGGAAATGCACAAAAATAAAAAAGCTTCACATGTAGTGGAAAATCTACACATATTAAACAACTTAAAAGAAGATGACCATAAAAAAATCATCATGATAACCTTCTTGAACTCTGTTTATGGTGTTATTTACAGAAACTGAGAAAACTTCTTTTTGGCAGTTAACAGTCACAGATTGTTTAGAGGAAGACATGAATCCAAATGGTGCCACAGGCACCACTTGAATGCTACACTGTGTTGAGTCAATGCGTGTCACAACTGGGTACTAATAATGTGGCATTTAAGGACAACCTCGGTCAGTTCGGATGCTGCTGCTTCTCCAGACAGAGAGAGAAGATTGCAGTTCCACGTTCCCAGCTCCGAAACACACATCCCGCTCATTTTTGCTATGCAAATGTTCATCTTCCCATTCTCCAATTTCCATCAGTGGGACTCAATCTGCGTCTCCTCTTCAGTCTCACCGTCCCCGTCCTCAAGTGTGCCCACTCCAAGTGTCTGCTAATCCTAAATACTCTGGATTTTCTGCAGTCGGCGTCACAAAACCGTTCATGTGTCCGGTTACTCCTCCGTTGCTTTCCAGTCCTGCGGGGTCGTCCCCCGCCACAGCCCCGGGAATCGCTTTGGGTCCGAGGTCCAGATAGTATGGGTTGTCGAAGGCCGGAGAGGTGGAGTTTACTGGGATCAAATACCCTGGGTTTTCCACACTGTGACCTGAACTTAGGCCGTTAGGGAGGCGTCGGTCAATTCTGGAGCATTTTCGAGGCAGTGTGCTGGGCCGCTCAGGGAACCCTGGCCTGAGATCCTGAATTTCCTGGTTGACGTACTCTGAGAAGGTAAACAGAAGAAGAAAAGTCAGAACACAATCGGAATTATGGACATTTTCTTCTTTATGAAGACCACCGACTCACCTGGCAAGGGATGATTCTGAATGGCATGACTCCGCCAGGGTAGTGAGTGGTGAAGATGAGGATGGGGAAAACCATTGCACCCATCAGTTTCTAGGTCATCCTGGCTCCCGTTGGGGAAGGTGGGGTCTTTGCTGTAGCGTCCGGGGCTAGCTGGTGCCAAGGAGTTGATGTCTGTAGGTGCATCCAGGAAGACAGAGTCAGATTGACCTCCAGCTGAAGTGCTGCGAGCCAGCACCGGAAACTGAGGCCACACACTGTTAGAGACACTCGCTCCCATCGATAAGGTTGGGTACTGGCTATGGCTGACTCCAGTCAGGGGGGACTGCATGTTCCGAAGCCCAGCAGTGTTGAAAGGCTCCATATCTAAGCCCTGATCTCTGCTCTGCTGGACAGAAGAAAACACCTTTAAAGATATTGGGAATGTACATGTTAACAGAAAGAGTCACACTCTCACACAGTATCAGGTACCTGCTGCTCATGCAAACACCACAACAGCAGCAAGTTAATATAAATCCTCTAATATATGTTCATATCTGTTTAATCAGTTATTAAACAGACAACTCATGAGTTCTTTCAAATACACAGACATTAAAGTAGGACTCTTAATTCTTATTTCACACATACTGAATGATGGACATTCTCTTAAAAACTCAGCTTCTCATCTGTCACTCCAGTTTAAATTAGGAAAATGATCTTAGACTGATCTGATCTGGGGGTGGGGATTTCCCACCCTCTGCTCTACGTGTCCCTGCCTCTGCCAAATTATTTGTATCCCCAGTAGGGATAATAATGTATCCTTCCCTTTGATTTTTAGCACAAACTGTCAAAACAGAACCTGGCTTTCAGCACAGTTAAGAAAACCAGTGGTGGTGCATGTCCATTTTATTATTATTTTTAGTCCAAAAGCAAATGTTGTTTTAAAGTGAAAACTACCACTAACGAAATAAAACAGAAAGGAACCAGATAAAGAGAACTTTTACAAAAAAGCAATCCTAGAAATATTTCTACTTCACATCAGCCGCTTGTCTGATCGCTGACCTCACGATTACTGACAGAGGCGAGTTACAGTTTCTAATTTTAATAGCTAGAAACCGCTGCTATAAAGAGCGTCTTTGTATAATGTTACAAGCAACAGAGAAGCAGCCACAATGCTGCATGAAAAGAGGACACCTACCATTAAAGTCGTTCACTACATTAATCACAATTTGGAACCTGCGCTACACTTTGCTGCAAAATACATAATCGAGCCAAGTCATATTCAGATATTTATTAACTCGATTAACTTGAAAGTCTGCGAATGACACACTGCAGACAAAGCGGATTGTTTTCTCAGTCTGACATGCAAAAAATTTACTGTAACAAGATTTAGAGCTGGTGAAAATTGAGATTTAATAGAAATATTGAAATTTAATGCTACAGCTGGCCAAATAGTGCTAAGTGGAAGGGGATCTATCATGTAAATATGCTCGAAGGTATTCACACAAAGCGCCAACATGTACACCTGTCATCACATAATAGGTCAATTCTGTCTGTCTGTGATTAAAGCCAGCAAATGGTCTAATCAAAAAGAACATCCATCCATCCATCCATCCATGATATATATATATAGATATATAAGATAGACAAAGAAGAAATTACCCCCCCACTGACCCTGTATGACTGGTGTCTGGATAGCCCATTGGCCAGGGGCTCATCCCCTTTCCTTGTATTTGGCACCAGGTACTCTTCAGGATCCATCATTTCCCCCATATTTTCATCTTCCCTCAGAAGCATCCTGTAAAACTCGCTGTCCACTGGGCTGCACTTGCTCATCTCTTCATCATTCTGAAAGACAACGAAAAAACAACATGGGTTAAAAAACGACATTCTAACAATGTGTCTTTTTTATCTGGATGACATTAAAAGTGTCACTTTTAGAAAGGCAACCACATCAAAAAAGTAGCAGTTTTAGATAAATAATTATACTGTATGCACACAATAACTATCAGGCTCTCTCTCTCTCACACACACAGTAACACATTAGCAGCATGAGTCACACATTTACATACCTGAATAACTACATAGCGAGGTGGATCTCTAGCCATGGCACTAAAATCATTGACCAGGCCTTTGAATCTCGGCCTGCTCTCAGGATCAATCATCCAACCTGCCATCCAAACAATGGTTAGCTGAGCACTTCAATAACATTAAATCCTTTGACAGACAGGGAAATAAACTACAACATGTATAAAAGTAAGAATCATTTGCAGTTTGTTTATTAACCAGGAAATACATGAAATGCTTAAATCTTGGCAACATCACAACATAAACAAAATGCGAGTGAGAGGTACTGACATTTGACCATGATCATGTAGACATCAATGGTGCAGATAAGGGGCTGAGGAAGCCGCTCGCCCCCCTCTAAAACCTCTGGGATATCTCTTGCTGGAATCGTGTCGTAGGGCTTAGAGCCAAATGTCATCAGCTCCCAAACAGTTACCCCTGCAATTAAAATACAACACCGCAACGTTTACTCTAAAATACAGAAAAAATCCCATTACCTATAAGGTCTTAAACCAAGTTATCTGTGCATGACGTTAGTTTTCAGACCATCATGCATTCAAGAAAAACAGAAAAACTATAGAAACACTGAACTAAATGTTTTGAGAAATATATTTATGGTTAAAATTTAAATTAAAATGTTTGGATTGCTGTTAAGCTTAGTCTATGGGTGAGACCATCACCCAATCATACAAAAACCACTCTTGGCCAGTCTCAACTGGACTTACGCATAAAAGATACTGTGACATCATACACTGGTACCCTTTCAAAGACTCAAGATGAGAATTTCAGGGTAGATCTAACTCTTGTGATTGACACCTTGTTAGCCAATGAGTATACCTTTTAACACCACAGACAAGCCTCCATAAAGCATGACGAAGATCAATTCAATTTTATTTATATTGGGCCAAATCATAACAGCAGTTGTGTCAAGGTGCTTACGACAAGTGTTATTATTTTTTAATGTATCATGTAGCAAAATGATACTCTACAACAGTCTTGGTTGATTTCCCACTCCTTTATGCTAACATAACTAGCTTGATTTAAAATGGAAGCTATTTAGCGCCACTTAGCATTTGACTTTACTAACTAGCTGTATGTAAAAGTGAAACGAGTCTATTGTTTAATGCTAGTGTTATTAGATTCTTCTTTTTTTGGATAAACAAAAGCCATCTACATGAACCAGTGCCAAGACTGGCCAATGGAGAGGCTTCTTACATCCTTCAGCATACGCAAGTCCCACCCATATGATTCGGCTCAAACAGCAAACAACATTCACATTTTAATCACAAAAATAAGAAAAAGATACATTTACAATTCGTAGCCCTGGTTGATGCCTACCGTAGCTCCATACATCACTCTGGTGAGTAAACCTCCTGTGCAGGATAGACTCCAAGGCCATCCATTTGATTGGCACCTGGAAACACAGATTTCCAGAGAATTTTTAAATAAACAAAATCCCTAACGCCCGCAGAGAACATGCTCTGCAAGTCGCAGTTTCCATCTCACCTTCCCTCCATCGGCGTGATACTCGGTCTCGTCTATATCGAGCAGACGGGCCAGACCAAAGTCAGTGATCTTCACGTGATTCGGGTTCTTCACCAGGACATTGCGGGCTGCCAAATCTCTGTGGACCAACCGGACCTCCTCCAGGTAACTCATCCCCTACACCAACACACACACACACACGCACAGATCCATCACCCTACATGTGTCCACAAATAAACAAACTGGAACCACATCAAATATGAAAAGACAAGTAAGATAAGAAAGAAATGAACAAAATATACCTCCGCTTATACCACTGCAAGCAGTCACACAAGTACAAGCATGAAAACAGAAATGCAACACCTTGTTTCCTGTTTTTGTACCTTGGCAATCTGGACACACCAGTTGAGTAGGAACTGCGAGCCAATGCGGTCCTTGTTCTCTCTGACGTAGTCGAGGAGGCAGCCGTACGGCATCAGCTGAGTGACCAGCTGCACTGTTGAGGTGAGACAAATCCCCAGGAGACGACACACATACGGGCTTGCAACGCCCGCCATCACATACGCCTCCTGGAAGCAGAGAGAGCAGATGTATTAAGCGTGAGAACTTTATTTCCGTCTACTGTAACGCCTCGTGGTTTTCTGCCTGGCTTATACTCACATCGAGAATTTCTTTGTTGGCTTTTGGTGAGGTGTTCTCACGCAAAACCTTAATGGCCACTGGGATTTTCACATTTTCCCCATCAGGAGCCCAAATTCCCTGAAACAGTGATCAAAATCATCTCGAACAAAACTCACCACCCTCTGAACAAACAGCAAATAACGTGGTTATGGATGTGTGATGACCATACCTTGTAAACAGTGCCAAAGGCCCCCGAACCCAGCACCCTGAGTTTTTTCAGCTCGGTCTCTTTCAATATACGCATCTGAGCTTGATTGGGTGAAGCACCACTCGGCGTTAAAGGCTCCACCAGCTGCACGTGAAGGAGGAAGATGGCAGATTAAGACTGCACGCTAGAGCAAAACACACATTTTAATTTGGCAAATTAAAAAGTCCCGTTCACGTCGCCCCTCACCTCGTGCTCCTGCAGGATCCTCCTCATTGTCTCCTTCCTCTTTAGCTTCTTCTGTCTCCTCAAGTAAAACACCAGCAGAGCCAGCAGGATGAAGAAGAGCACCACCCCACCCACTGCAGCCGCGATGGACGTGCCAGGTCTACACGGACACAGAAAGTTTAGCGCTGCTTCCATCCATAAAAATCGAAGCTCAATTTGTACCAGCTCCCAGAAAAGCAGAGTTGGACACAAACGCCAACTGAAATAAGTTGTTTAGTGCGCTCACCCTGTCCTGGTATCAATGGGGCAGCCTCGTTCATCCTTCACAGCGCAGCTGAAAGAGAAAAGCACCGTCTGTGAAGTCAGTCTGACTGTGTGCTTGTGTATGTGTGTGAGCTTGGGCTTAAATGTGGCGTCACTCACGGTGGTGTGCAGTTGGTCTTGCATGGCAGACAGTGTCCCGTGGCGTTGCTGTATTTCCACACAGTATGTTGATCCCCCTTCACGCCACTGGGACAGCGATCCACGCAATTCTCGCCGTCCTGGAAGTTCAGACACTCTGTGCAATGTTGCGCACCCTGAAACGCAAACAAGGTTTTGTTTTTTTTATTTAACATTAAAAAAATGACAACAAAGACTTTGTACAGCCCAGTGTGACATCTAAACCAAACTTACAGCACCACAGCAGCTAAAAAGATTCAATTTAAACTAAAATCAGACCAGTTTAAGAACTTTTGTAATTAGAAATAGCTTTAAGTGTAATTTATTTTAAAAGAAGGTATAAGCAACATTATCCCTGTGTAAAAAAGCTTCAGTAACCTCAGCTCTACAATGCACCATCAAGGCCAGCTATGCAATGAGAATGTGCATCCATCTTTTAAGAGAAGTGAGAAAGGGAAACCGAACCTCATAAAATTGTATTTAATCATACAAACAACAGATCTCTGGGTTAAATAAACTGTCACATACAGGTACTTTTGAGCTCCAAAAGGGGGTTTAAGGAGTTAGAAATCCTATCTAGCCATATCACACTTTGGTCTGTATTTCTTACCGGCCCGTGGCAGGACTCTGAGCCATTGAGGGGTTGACACTGCGCATCACAGGCTACACACCTAGAGCCATCTATGTATTCACGTACGGACCTGCAACACAAGCACAAGACACATGTAAGGTAACATCCCAGGGTTAAATTAAATGCATTTATCTGAAGTATCTGACATCATGCTGAGAAGACACAACTTCAGAAACAGGGAGCCAGCTGCAAGTAACCCGATGAGCTCAATGGCATTTCTTCTTCTTCTACGGACAACCGTGAAGTATCGCTGTCAACATTTTGTGTAAGATACATGGTGAACATGGTTAACTTTAACAAACTTTCTGAGAACGTCACCCTCGTGTTGGACTGTAAATTTACTGGTTGTGGTTGCAATGACTAAATTCAAGCCACACCGTGGTGATAACTTTTTTTTAATTCTGATCCGATTTAAGGCAAAATAGGCGAGAGAGCAGGGTATGATTTTGAATTTGGCTAACATTGTAAATAATAAAATCACTAGCGTAATAATAATCTCTGTTGTTTGAGTCTTACTAAAAAACACTGTAATTAGATGGTTGAGCATTTTACTTTAAGCCTGTTGTTGCTAGATACTCAGCACACGTAAATTGCTGACTAAGCAAATGTACGATCTTAATGGTCGTACTGGGGTCCAAAACGTAGACTTCCTAACTCTCATTCAGTGCACATGTATACAGCTCACCTTTGAAAAATGTGTTTTCTCATTTGCTCTCCCATCTTGCATTTACTTTTCTATGTGCATGTATGAACGTCATATCAAACTCAAACACACTGTTATCACTTGTATTTGTCAATGATTTTAAATTGCTCCAAGGCACACTTTAAAATAAACGCTTTTAATTTACTGCGACGACCGCATAACCGACATAATCACACATATTTTTAACTTAACCAGAACACATCATTAGTTTTACTGATATATTTACCGAGGAGCTAGTTCTGGGAATTATTACAAATAGTACACTGAATAATTAAAGAACATTATCAGCTGTGTTCGTGTTGATTTAGTGTTGCCACACCTCTACAAACACACACAAACCTTCTTACCCCTGATTGAGATCACACTGCTCTACACACTCGGTGCCACGTTGGAAAGATTGGCAGGACACGCACTGGCTGGGCCCCGGACCCCAACAGCCCGCCTTACAAAGAGGGTGACAAACATTCCCCTCTTTCTCTGAAAACAGAGACAATGCAGCATAATTCACACAGTAGTTTTTTTATTGTATTAAACCACA
>VOQK01027076.1:83880-97203 GCA_015052645.1 Benitochromis conjunctus
TAAATGCCTGATGTCCTTCCTGACACATCCCGAAACAGATCTGTGTCTCCTCCTGGGATCAGACTGGGATCTTTTGTTTATTAGACAGATATATAGATTCAGAAGTGTCTCATTCTTATTATGCTAATAATTTTTATTGGGTCCATAGATCAAGTTCCCACATCACTCCCTTTGAAAGATTTGCAAAGAAACACTTACAACTAATCACAAATGATCTTGATCCAGATTGCTTCACCGCCAGAGGATGAACCCGATATCAAAATGTAGGTACTTTAATTTGCTTTGACTGGCCATCTATCACCAAGAAATACACTTTGTCTCTAGATTGATGCACTTCTAAAATGAACTTGGCTGCAGTTTTTAACAGAGCTTAAATGAATGCGTCTACTTCCTGAAGTCATAAGGGCTCGAAAATGCAGGCGAATTTCAACCCACCCTTATGTACTTCAAGGGCTTATAACTCAGGTTTCATAGCTTGAAGATAACATTGTGCATAGGTTCATTAATCATCCTAAAATTACTTCACAAAAACATTCAGCTGGTCCCGAGAGGCTCGTGTGGAAGTGACATTTAAAGCACACACGTGCTGCAAACGGTCAATACGGTGCACCTCTGTGGCGGCATTTGAATTAGTCTTTCCTCCACATGCACATTCGGGTTTTGTCTTTGACCCGTCATCCTTTGGCATACACCACTCCAAAATACAATTACTCTCCATTAAGGATGATATTCCATATGAAGTGCTAGGTTCACAGTTAGCAATTTTGTGCTAGTTTTCATTTGAATGATCTCTCTCATCAACTCATTATTTTATGATGGACAGAAATTATATTGAATTAATTAAATAACCCTGGAAAACATGTTATGGTGTTTGTTTATATTGTACTGAAAATACAACACGGTTCTTTGTTTCTAAGTTTGGGATCGAGGGTTTGAAACGGGCATTTTTACCCGTAGCTCCTCACTTCCAACATCCTGCAGACAAGGGATACTTTACATGCTTTACCTGGAGGGTGCTTTTACAAACAGCACATCAAACTAAAGGTCGTTTAATAAGCAATTAAAAATATATATTTTTATAATATCTATCAGATTGAATGAATGGGCAGTAAAAAGAGAAAACTACTTTCTTTTAAATGATTTATTTTCAAATTAATGGCCTTGTTGGAAGGACTTTTTGGCCCATTTGCCGCACTCACAAGATGCCACTGCATTTTAGTTATGGATGCTTTGAAAGTTTACACTACATTAAAAATAACTGCAACCTCTTTAGTTTTATAGAGAGCCGGCCAGCACCCTACGCCGAGCCTGATTTGGCCTGTGAGACGCAAGTTGAGTATCACTGTTACAGACCTCTTGTGAATTACAGGGAAGTTAATAAATACTGAAAATAACTTAATTATTTCCCCATGATTTCATTCTGCTAACACAAACAAGGTAGCTGAGGCAATCGTTTAAATACTGAGTGTTTATCAGAGAGAAGATGTCAGCAAGTGTCACACTGATGTTAGATGTGCAAATTCGCAGATCTAACACTTTATTTGCTCAGAGGTTTGTCCCACTACAATCTAAAAGCCGGGTGAAGAGAAGTCAAACAGAAAAGGAGGCTGAAAGTCTCCATGGAGGACGGCAACGATGCCTCTCCGGTGGTCCCGCTCTCATCTCCGGGTGAGTTAGATCACTAACACGCAGTCTAGACTGGTGAGTCACAGCAGGCTGAGTTAGCCTATCACTGAGGCCAGTTCAGTGGGACTTAATCACAGCACAGTGAGTTTCACTGGCGTGTGACAAGGACACGAACTCTGTGGATACAAAGGGCACTGAACACAGACACACACAGGCACGGGGACGGGGAGGGGGGGTAAAAGAGTGTGTGTGTGTGATATAACACTTTAATAATACTTTATAATTGAAAGTAAGACTGCTGAGATTCGCTCTGGAGCCGGTCGGAGTGCTCACCCTGAACTGATGCTCCACAGATTGAGAAAAGTGCACCAACCAGTTCCCACCAACAATGCAGTCATAGTTGAAAATCACTTCACCTGTGACTATAGGCTTTGTTTGTGTGTGTGTGTGTGTGAGTGTGAGAGAGAGAGAGAGAGACCAGCTAATAAAACAGACAGTTGTTTGTACTTACATTAGTCATTTAAGTTGTGAGGGGGACTTGAATGAAAAACCCCCAAAGGGGGCTCTTTCAAATGAATCCTCCCTTTAACAAAGATCCGTGCAGGCCTCCTCTCGCAGCAGGCTTTTAATTTTTTCTTTCTTTCTTTTTTTTTTTACTGTGCACATCAATGAAAGCCAACAGCTGTATGTCAATAAAGTGAGCACTGCAGAATAAATTGTTATTGAGTTCAGATTCATTTTTGCCATTAGCATGTGCCAATAAAACTGCTTTTAAAAGCAGCTGGCCGGGGGTTATTGATCTCCCCAAATAAACCTAAACTAGATCTATACAGGTCCACATGCACCCATTAATCTGCACTACCAATCATTTTCTCCGTTAACAAACCAAATATCTTAGAGTCCAAGTACTGACTGATTAACAGATCAAGCATTAAATATACATATTATTTATTATTATAAATTATCATCATCCCCCCAAACCTACAATAAAATGAAAAACAAGCAAAAATATGATTTGCAGCTCGTTTGCACCTTTCAGTTAGCTCTTGTTTTATTGGCACACACTCAAGCTCCAAGTGTGACAAGTGGCCCCTCTATCGCACAATGTCCCCCTTTTAGAGCCAGGAGTGAATAATTGACATCGTCATGATCCCTGGCCCACAATGCACTGCCTGTTTAGTGTCTTGTTTTTGTTTGTGTTTACAGCAAAGCCACGAACCGTCCGCCTGCAGTGTACAAGTCAGTTGTGTCGCAAAGCTGCAGAGCAGGTTCTCATATTTCTTACCTGAGTCTCTGCTCTGTGTTTATCTGAGCAAGTCAACGTGCTTCAAGACTGGAGTTTTTTTTTTTTTTTTATCTTTTAAAAAAATCTATATTTTAGTCCAAACTGTAAATCTAAAGCGAGGCTGTTTTGTGGCAGGTGTGATTTTTCCTCATAATCAGCCCTCCATAAATCCCTGGAGGGCTGAGAGAACCCGGCTGAGGAGTCACGGAGGAATGTAGTCCTCCGGACCAGAAAGAACCTCCAGCATTTCCTGAAATAACAGCCAGCACACTCCTGTGCCATCTCCCCGACGCTCCGTGGGTCTATTTTGCCGACGGCGGAGGCATTAGAGACAGGGGAAAAGCGCTGAAAGTTACCCACCTTCTCTGCCTGAAGCGCCCGTCACTCCGAGCAGCACGGCCCCGACAAACAGCAAACTTCTCGCCGCCTCCATCTGCGCAGACCCGGCGCTTCTAGTCCATTTGGGGGGAACAGAGATGAAGTTTTTGCATCTCATTTAGCGCTAACTGTCGTTTCTGGCACCGTATGGAGTTGTTGTTCGTGTCCAAATCTCAGTTACTTCCTCCCATGAATTCCCTGCCTGTTGGTAGTAAGCGCGTAACAGCGCAGGAGCGTAGGCGCGCTCCCGTGAAGGCCTGAACGGGGAGTGGCAGGTTCAGTCAACCCGCCCTCACTCCGGTCTGACTTATCTAAGCTATAACGCGTTTCATCCTAATTATGCCTAAAAATTACCTTCAAACTTTATTTGCCCTTATTTCTCCTCAGAGGGCTCAAGTGGATCAAAGTGTTAAATATGGAGAACAATTAAAGCATTTACCCCACTCCTGCATAATCTGTGAGTATGCTACCATCTTTTTTTTACATTTCAGTATCCCTTGAATGGCTTGCAAGCAAAAGGGAAAAAGTTAGATTGGCTATATGCAGGGGCGTTTCCGGGATTTTAAAAAAATAGGGTGCCACGCGGGGGGGGGGGGGGCACCCTATTTTGGAATCTGATTTCAAAGTGCTTCAATTCCACAGCCGTTCACTGGAAACGATCGAAACACGTACTGTTAGAAATGGTGGATTTGTGAGTTTTGCACGATTGTCAGTGGGTAGCAAAACAACAGCAGTGGCTCCACAAAAGGGGCGAGTTTGACTTCCATATGGACATGTGTCGTGCATCCAGAAGAGGACACATTAAAGACTTGTGAACATTGTAAGTTTTGTTATGTTAAACTTTATTTTCAGCAATGTATTTTAAAAAATGACCACAAACGTCTGCGTTCTTTGCTTTAAAAAAATACCTAGCCTTTTGCAGTCGGATGATTTCTTTAGATACACCCTGTATTTATGAGAAGCAAAATCTGAGGTCTCAAAAAGTATTCTTCACTCTCAAATATGAAGCGTTAATTTCGAATCATATGCACTTGAAATATATAAACTCAAAGGTTTATTTATTCAAATAATTAACCATTAAGGGAAATATGCTTGGTATAAACTGAACACATACCAATCAAGTACATTTCATTCATCAGATTGCATTAAATGTTTCTCATTGTACATTTACATGTAATCAAATTACTTAAAAGTTAGCATTTTAATTACGTACATATTTCTGGGCTTGTTACGATAAGCGAGTTCAGGATGGATGCAGGACTCTGAGACAGGCAGATGTAAAGCAGAAAATTACCTTTATTAAAGGTGAAGAAAAGTCCAAAACACATTCATGAAGTCCACAAGGAGCATATAAATAACAGAGGTCTAACAGGAGAAACAAAATCCAACTGTTAACAGGTCGGAAACACAAGGAAACACGGGACTATAAATACTCACGCTGAGCGCTAATCAAGGGAAGTGAACACCACTGGGAGAAATCTAGGCACAAGTAAACAGAATCTAGATAATGAAACTAAGAAAATAACAATTACAGACCAGACACACATTTACACGGCAACTTAACACCATGAAACACCAAAGAAAATACACTAAGGCACAAGGAACGAGACATATAATAATATAAAAGAGACTAGACCTCAAAGAAACAATGACTAACACCAGAGATGCTAATTATAATTACAAGAAAAATAAAGCAACTCCGGAACCAAAAATACTGGGTCCAAAACCGAGGACCATTACAGATCTATTATAATGCAATTTATCTACAAAACAGTAAGGAACTTAAGATTTACAATGAATGGTATGGTGTAGAAAGTATGATATTTAACATTTAGTTTAAAACTTTACTCAAACTTTATTTGAGTAAAGTACTAAGTTACACAGTTAAAAAAAACATTTAAAAAACAGACAAAGTCCTGGTAGTTTTCTGTATGGTACATGGTGAAATTCAGTGTATGTAATGTAAACCATTTTAAAATGCTAAACTGTACTGTATACATTCCTACTGGTCCATGCTCTCATCCAATCCTGGGCATTGTACAGTTGTCATGGAGTCATAGACACATGCATTTTTTTGTGTCTTATTGTGTCTTTTTATTGGTTGTTATGACACTTACTTTTAAAATGTTATTTTACTCTCTTGTACATCCCCTTTTACTGTTTTTTTTCTGTGAAGAGCACTTAAATAAAGTCACTTACTTACCCCACATCCATGATGTAATACTGATCCCCAAACATCCATGAAACGTTACAATGTGAATACATTTCAGAATAAAAGGGGAAGTCGGGATATTTGGAAAATGTTAAAGTTAAATTGCCTGGGGTTTTTTTTTTTGTAATTACATAAAATGAAAGACCTACACCAAGAGTTTATTTAGAAACATTACATAACATTTATCCCACTAACACGATATTTCACCAAATTGGCGTGCAGTATTAAATGCCTTTTTAAATGAACGACACATTTTACAATAACTGTGTCAAAATACGTAATTACCAAATTCAAACGTGTTTAATTTGAGTTTCATTTTGTTTTGTAGAAGTTGTAAAACTTGCTGTCTGAATTATTAAATGTGAAAATGATCTGAAATGTAGCGAGGCGACGATTACACTCTTAGCTGCGTAATTTCATTATAAATTACAGTGACTGATATCGATATATTTATTTTTGCAAACTGGCAAATTTTTAGATGTAAGTCTTACTTTGTAAATCAGTATGTTTGACTATTAAAACGTTAATAATATTTAAGGAATGAATCAAATCAATATTTCAGATCAGTGGACTGTTGAATTTATAAAAAACGGTGAATTCTTTGCGTGATACAAGCTTGGAGTGTCTTCATATTTCTTCCACTTTTCTCATGCTCTTCATTCACGGTCACAAATCAGGAGTTGAAGGAGGAAGAATAAACTCTATTCATCCCAATCTATCGTCTCTCCCCACCCACAGAAGCCCGGGTCAGAGTCCAGCCTCCTGCACAGAGCTATCAGAAAACAACAATAAGCTACACACTGAGCCACACAGACCACAAGTTGCGGACTTTTCGCAAAGCTGAGTGGTGCTAGTGAGGCTGAAATATTTCGTTCCCACAGAAAAAAAGAGTCATCTGCTGCTGAAGGATGTAGTCAGTTCAGTATTCTGGTTGGAAGATTTTCCCAGCAGTGAACTTTAAGTCTTAAACTTTAAGTGTTTGTTGGCTCTGTATGCAACTCCTCGTTTTAGCTGCATTTGGAAGCCAGCTGTGCTACAATAAAACCTGATCCAGTAGTCAACAATTTTCATCACACTTGATGGTTGAAATCGCTTCAGAAAATGTGGCTGTAATTCACAGGGACACATAAAAAAAAGAGGTCTGCATGGGTTAAAAGGTGAGGAGGCCAGGAAGTGGGTGAGAGATAATGTGTTCAAGTGAGAGAGTCCGAGGACAACTGCAGTAAAGTACGGCGAAAATATACAGAAAAGAAGTCATTACCAAAGAACATCATAAATATACTCATAGTTCAGTTCCCCTGACTGGCCAGGTTCTTGGATTTGGCATGAGAGAAGAAATAAGAAATACAGTGTGGGACTCTTCAAGGACAAGAAAAACATATTGTTTCCCACTGCTGCTCATGAATCCAGATACAAGTCTAAAGGAATCTGTCTTGATTATATCGGAGACACAATGAAAGTATCTGTGCATATATCACTGGCACAAATAGTACAAGGTCAGCAAGCCCTTTAGACTGCAGCGTAATAGGGGAGGGACAAAGAGCAGACTATACATGTCACTTCTCTACTCACTTTTTCTGCTCTGCTAATGCATCTAGCTGTGAACATTTCATGTATTTTAACACAGGATCAGTGTAACATTTCGTTCCTTCAAATCCTCCACCTAAATACAAGAAAAATTAAGGATTACTTAAACTTTTAGTTTACATGGGAGGAAATGGAAATACATCAGTGCTTTGTAAGAGACACTCACGGGCCTGTTTGTCCACTTGTAATGTGGAGCTCAGTGCATTTAGGCATGTAGACATGGTCAAAACAACCTGCTGAAGTTCAAACTGAGCACAGGAATGGGGAAGAAAGATGATTTCAGTGAGTTTGAACGTGACATGTTTGTTTGGTCTGAATATTTCAGAAAATACTGATCTGCTGGGAGTTTCCCAAAACAACGATCTCTAGAATGGTTTAAAAACGAGAACATAACCGGTGAGGTGCGGTTGTCTGGGTGAAAATACCGTGCTGGGGTCAGAGGTCAAAGGAGAACGACCAGACTGCTTTGAGCTGATAGGAAGGCAACAGTAACTAAAATAACCTCTAGTTATGCACAACACTTCAAACATTGAAGCACATTGCCTACAGTAGCAGAAGACCACACCGGGTGCCAGTCCCGTCAGCTAAGAACAGGAAACTGAGGTCAAGCAAACCAAAACTGAACAACAGAGGATTGAAAAAGAGCTGCCGGGTTTGATGAGTCTCAATTTCTGCTGTGACAATCAGATGGTAGGGTCAGAATGTGGTGCAAACAACATGAAACCATGAATTCACCATGCCTTGTATCAACAGTTCAGGCTGCTGGTGGTGTTAGGGACCTTCGTACTAATTCAGCTCTGTTTAAGCACCACAGCTACCCTGCGTTTATGACCACAGTGTGCCCATCTTCTGGTGGCTGCTTCCAGCAGGATAACATGTCAGAGCTCAGTCATCTCAAACTGGTTTCTGGAACATCACAATGAGTTCACTGTTCTCACATGGCCTCCACAGTCACCAGATTCCAATCCAACAGTCTTTTTGGATGTGGATGAATGTGAGATTCTCATCATTGTTGTCCGGCCGGCAAATCTGCAACAACTGTGCAATGCTATCTTGTCAATATGAACCAAAATCTTTGAGGAATGTTTCCAGCACCTTTTTGAGTCCATGCCATGAAGAATTAAAGGAAAAGGGGGTGTAACAGTGTATACTAGGAAGGTGTGTCTGACAGCTGGATCTGCCACCATAAAGAAAATATTATTCCAAATGTAATTTACAAAATCAATCTCTTACTGTCAAAAATAACTGTGCTGTGCAGCTTTAGGCGATAATGTAGCCGACTGTTTGTTTGTCTTCAAAACTGCTACTTTAGAGTTCCCATAAACATCTTTTTACCGTAAAAAATAAGGTCATGTGGTTTCCCAAGACTATACTTCGCATCTTTGCTGAACTATAAAATGATATCAGCTTTATGGTGATTTCCTCTCTGTCTTTGCACTTCACAGACACTGAAACACTGCTCTATTCAACATAAAAAAAAAAACCTGAAGGCGAGTGCAGAGCAGAGGTTATTTATCGGTACAAAGATCTGGGTCAGGTGGTGGGCCAGTGCTAGCTAAACCACACCACAGTTCGCAGGAACACATCCACTAAAGGTCTAAACACTATCACAACACTTCAGCGTTCATGACTTTAACCAATGACACTTTGTGCTCAGCAAAGAATCAAATACTATATTATACAGTTAACATTTACAGTAGTTTTGTTATTTTTATAGAAATCCCAGTGGAAGGGTGAAAAATGGTGTCTTTACAATCCCGTGCAACTGAAACGTTTTCAGTCTACAGATGGAGAGATGGTTTCTGTAAGACAGTTATGAAGTGGCAGCTCTTGGACAACAGCTGCTGAATGGCGTTTGCCACATCGCAGAGCAGCGAGAGACTAGAGAGCAAATACCGTTGGCATATTTTACTGCATTCCTCAATGCACACATACCACATACTCCGACTATTGTTTGTTAGCATTTTGAATACTTTTCTTTTTTTCATATTTAATCAATATGGGGTAAAGCTGAATTTGTGCAATATAAAAACAGGATAAATCCTAGGTGTAGAAAAAAACCCAACCCCTGCTTAATTTCTTCTCAACAAAGAACAATTTTATTTATTCCATTACTGAAGATTTTTTTTTATTTATTTTTTTGGTCAAACATTAGATGTGAGGTGGAGGAAAGTACACTTGGCTAGAGAGGTGCAGTGCACAGGGCAGCAGGCAGGGGGCAGCAGACGAATGAGAGAAGGGATGTGGTTACCGGCAAGAAAGAAACGGAACAATGGGATTAAATCACAGCAAAAACTGGAGTGTGTTTTCTGCCAGTTCTTCAGAAAATATTTAAGTTATTCAAACAGATTTTAATTACAGTGAAAACACTATTTCCTGATTTGTGGACAAGAGGATTTTGGTACAGAACAGGCAAAGATTTTGTGTTAAATGGACAGTTTTCTCTTTAAAAGTGCTCACATAAAAGGGTCTGATAGATCTGGCATTACTCCTGAGAATATAAACCATTTTCTGCAATAATAAAAACTGTATGTATTATATATACTTTGTTCTATTCATAACCGTTCAGTGTCTCTGTCGTGATTTCAGGAATCTTTTTGCCACCCAAACCTCCCCGTGCATTTTGTCCTCTTGTCTTCCCCCACCCCCCATCACAGGCTGTCAGTGAAGCTAAATATACCCGTCTTCTCACACGCATTCATGCAGCAATCTTTCAACATATATGCGCTCACACATCAGCACGATCTAGCTCTCTCACTCTGTGATCCACTTTATGATGCTGAAAAACAAAAACCACACACACAAAAAAAAAACAATACAATGTCCTGTCAAGGCAACATGTACACACATACTGGTCATTGTTCGCATTCTCACACAGCAGTACAAAGGCATGGGCGCAGTTTCAGACACAAGCACAGTAAGTGCACGCACACCCCTGTGTAAAGTGCACGCATGGAAGGGAAGCTCTGAAGGACGAAGATGTACATGGAATGAATTCAAAGCTTAACGTGTTCAGTGATACGCAAGTTATAATGCAGTGTGTAAGGCTGATTTTGTGGATGGAGGATGTTTAAAATACTGCAGAAAGAAATGCAACCAAGTAAAAATTAATGGGTATAAAACAGCTCATTCACTCACACACACACTCGCACATCAACTAAGCCCTGAATAAGAAACTTTATGCAGGAAAAAAAATGACAACAAAAAACATAAAAAGCAAAAACATACAGCTTCCTGTTGCATTGCTCATTTTTCCTACCTCAATCATTCCTCACACTAAAAGGCAATCCAGGTGAATAAAACTAAAAACACTTACAATAATTGCAAAATCATCAAAATGTAAAAGAAAAAAAAAAGTAAAATCAAGCAATCAAAGTGAGCAAAACTGCGAAGAAATTAAAACACAAATTGGTCAACGTCAGAATTTTTTTTTAAAAGAAGCAAAGGCAGGCGATTAAAACAAAAATAAAAATCTGAGTGGCAATGAAGGGCACAGCAACAAACAAAAGCACAGTGGAAACAAGAGAGGCACAAAAATAAAGGTGTGAGGGGGGAGGGAGAAAAACACAGTCAGCTAGAATGGCCTCCAACATAAACCCCCCCCACCCGCTTCTCTCGCTCTGGAACAATCAGCTGCCAGCCCCCCCTTCACCAGGGGGCACCTCGCTTGTGTCTGCCAGTCCACTTTTGACACACACAGAACCCAACACATGTTGCTCTGCCATACCGAGAGGCCCGACCAATGATAGGGTGCCATCTATTGTCAGCGCGTCAAACTGCTGTTCGGATGTAAAAAGAGGCTGGTGAGTGTCAAAACTATGGGATCAGGGAACTCGCACAAACCCGAGGAGCACTTGGAGTGAAGAGTTGGGTCTGCTCTGGGTCGAAATAAATACTTTTTTCCTTCATCCTGCCGTGCGCTTACGAATGACGGCGAAAGAAAGGTAGCACGCGTCATCATCATTACAAGGCAAAGTGGAGTGAGCGTCACACATAGTGTGGTTGGTTTTTTGTCGTTTTTAAAATGAGAATTTACCCCAAATAAATACAAAAAAATAAAATGAAAAAAATGTAAACAAAGTCTGCTTCGATGAAAGTCGTGGAGATATCATGCATGTCATCTGGGAGGCTGAGCTACTTCAGTGTTCGGGTGTCCCGCTGCCCTGACTGGAAAGGTGCGAAGGTGTAGGCAAGGTGAAGAGGCGAGGAGCTCCTCCTACTCGACTTTAACGCCCAGCTTCTCTGTGTTTAGTAAGTAGAGGCTGTCGTCTATGAGGAAACTGGAGGAAGAACAAAGTAACGATCATTCACCATGAGGTAGTCGCATCTTATTTCCCTAACATTTCTCTCAGTATTAGTGCCACAACACTTGTATTCCTCTGCAATTCCATCCCTCACATATTTTCTACAAACCTGTAGAAAAGGAAGTGCACTGGGATGGTGCTGAGGTGCCAAACAGCGTGGGCGTCTAAGACCCAAAGCAGTGGGGGGAAGTCCAGGAGCTCCAGCAGGGCCAGACCGTGGAGCAGCACCACCACCAGGCCGCACTTCCACCAGTACGGCAGGGTCCGCCGGTTCTGCCAGCACCAACAGAGCCACCACAGGAGGTTTACCATGCCTTTAAGAGCCCAAAAAAGATGAGAAGAGAATGCTTGAAGGACAGCAGTGAATGAGACGATCATATAAAGGGCTTTAAAGCATAATTAGGAATGTCTAATGAGGAAGCACAGGTTGGTTTAGTTGCTATAAAAGAAATATATACTAAAAGAGATTACTGCAAGGCTTCAAATGTTACAACAGCAGCATAGCAATGCTCGCTTTCAAGGAAAAGAAAAACAAAAAAAACAAGCCTTCCATCCTGTCCTTGATGAAAGTTTGGAATTATTAAGCAGACTAAGTCAGTTCACCTATGGCTGATCTTCACTATAGTCCACTGTAGCTGCATACATCACAAACTATTCTACAGTTAACAACATAAAAGCTGGACTGCATGGAAAAGTAAAAAAAAAAAACCTCCCTCACATATCAGCCGTGATGCCCAACCATTTACAGGCTTAAAGGTTACTTGTGAACATGCACTGTACCGATTGTGGCGTTTGCAGCCATGTTGTAGCCGTAGTCAAAACTGACAAAGGTCAAGTAGGACACATGCGAGGTGAAGACCAAAATGAGCAGGACTCCCACCATGCTGGACACCCCGGGTTGCTTTAGGCCCAAAGTTCTGGCAAAGAGAGGAAGGAAGGGAAGTAACGTGAGCATATTCAGCAAAGTAAGACAAAGAGTTAGAACGACAACACGTGACAAATATTTTCTCTCGTTTTTAATCCAACTTTATCCTAGTAATAGAAGATATTTGAACCAGGATTAATGATTACCATCTCCAAATGTGATTTCGGATGCCAGTTGAACGTGGAAGGTTTGCTTACCTGACGCAGCACAGGTAGATTGAGTAAAGAATGACTGCTGTTGCACAGAAATAGTCCATTTTCTGGAAGAAAAACATAAAAATCTTAACTTAAGATCAACCAGTGCTTGTTTACAGAAACTACATTGCACACGGCTCAAAGGATGATTAGTAATTGCATTAGGATGTCGCTCATTTGCTAAGCTCATTAACCAATCAAAGAGCAGAATGCTCATCTCAACAGGAGGTCTGGCAAGTGGAACTGTACATTAGCAGTTTTCCTCACTTGGTGTACATTAAAGTAAAGGGTTGTTTTTATTATTATTTAAACTAGATCACGTGACTGTGTGTAAAACCATAAAACACTGTCTAAATTCCATGTATAAACAGTGTTTCTGCAGGAAATAAGCTGACTGAACACAAGTAAATGGAGCAAAATGGGACTCAAAGGTGAGAGATCCCCAGTAAGATACCGGTACACACAAATCAACTTGTTTTTTAGGGTGATCAGTTACTAGATGTTTCAAAACCCTTACCTCAGTGAGATAGGTGTCCCGGGTGTGAAACACTGTGGACCAGAACCAGGCATTGAGAGATACCTGAAAAAACACACATTTAAATATTAGAGCCTGAATAACTTATTTTTGAGATAATTTTTGCATCAGACATACAAGTTTATGACAGGAAAACACTTTTTGTTTTAAAAAAACACAACCTATTGCCCGGGTAATCTAGAAGTGCTGTCTATTAAGGTAGTAACTATTTCTTGAGATATAATGCCGGGCAGGTAATAAATAACAGGTCAATAATTTCTTACTTTTGGAACAACTT
>VOQK01027079.1:0-27090 GCA_015052645.1 Benitochromis conjunctus
TACATTCATAGAATCAGGATGGGGGCATAAACTGGCCACGTCAAGGTCACATCTGTAAAGTGTGTGAATGTATATTGCATTGTTAGAATGCTGTTGCACTGACAGAATGTGTCCACAGAGAGACATTTAGACATCTGCCTTTTTTGGTAGTTTGTGCTCCAGCAGGTCTTACCAGGACCAAATTCTGCCACGACACACCCACAGAGACATCATAAGATTTAAACAATCAGCCTTGCTGTTATCCCTGGTAACATTGTTATCTGATAGCACTGATCAAATCAGTCAGAGATAGGCCATTTTGTTACATTTTAACAGTGTTTTGTTCTGGTGTTTTATATACTCGTATAAAAATCAAATTTGTTCTTAAAACTGTTTCGTTAAAACTGCTCTCTATTTATGCGTGTGTGTCTGTTTGTGTGTATCTTTGAGTGTGCACGCACACTTGGGATTGTGAAATTGATTGTGGCTGGATAGGAGGCAGGCAGGCAGGCAGGCGTGTGGTAGTGCCCAAGGGGCAGGACAGTGCTGAGTGAGCAATACTTTACCTGCACTAGACACACACACAGACACACACAGACAAAACATCTAAACTTTGTCACATATACCCTGACCATTAAGATTAACTATAGTCACTCAGACCATTGATCTGAGGTAGGAACAGTGAGAACGAGAGAAGAGAAAGACAGACAGCCTGAGAGAAAAATAGAAAAGCAGAGACAGAAGGGTGTTGACATAAAGTCTAACCTTGAAGAAACAGTGTAAATGGGAGACAGGGAGGATGAAGTCACCTCAGGGTTTATATTTCCTGCTCACAAACTGGGATAATATTTAATGTCCAGTGTAGGTGATAAGGAATTCTATCATTCCGAACCTGGATGGTCCACTTTAGCCTATGCTAAATGAGATAAGACATGAAGCACTTAAGTCTCCTTCCTTACCATTTAGAGAATTAAACAGCTCTGATACACTTAGACACAGTTCATTTCACTTAGTAAGAAACATTTCTTGGGAAAATAGCCTGCAACTGCAACTACTGTGTGGGGGACTCACAGTGTAACTGCTACTATGGTGCAGAAAGAGGAAGCCAGCCGTCTAAAGTGCAAAATACTGTAAATGTACTGTAATGAATTTTCTCTTTGCTAGTCACGTGATACATGGGCTGACAGTAGTGACAACACATGAAACAAGGGCTCATGAAATGGAAAGAGGCTTCTTCTGTAAATGATATTTTGTTTCTTGTGGTTTTGGATGTGCTTAATCCAAATATGAAGAAAATTAAGCTGATTCGCTGTCATTTCCACAATTATAAGACACCTATGTGGTTTGTCTAAATCATGATTAATAATAAATTGCAAGATTATGACTTCTGAGCTGTATACTGTATTCGATCACTTCCCCTTTGTGACCATATACAGCTTTTCTTCATTATGCAATAACTTAAAACTGGAGGACTAGAGAAGGTTTACTATACAGGGTATAAGGATGCATAGCAGATTTCTTCCACCACACTTCATAAAAAAGACCTGTAATGAATTTAGAGCCCAGCCGGCAAGGCCATGTCAAAATATTGAGTCTAGGTGGGATGTTGTGACATGGAGAAGTATCTGTCTATCTATCCAGGAATACTGTATCTTGGTACGTAGATATATTGGCTTCATCACTCAGGGTTTTTCCACATGGTGGCATGGTGGTTAGCATGATTGCCTCACAGCAAGAAGGTCCTGAGTTCAATTCCACCATCACCGTCTTTCTGTGTGGCGTTTGCATGTTCTCCCCATGTTTGCGTGGGTTCTCCCCGGGTCCTCCGACTTCCTCCCACAGTCCAAAAACATGCAGTTAGTGGGGGTAGCTTAATTGGAAACTCCAACTTGCCCATAGGTGTGAATGTGAGTGCGCATGGTTGTCTGTGTATATGTGTTAGCCCTGTGACAGACTGGCGACCTGACCAAGGTGTACCCTGCCTTTTGCCCCAAGACAGCTGGGATATGCTCCACCGCCCCCTGCGACCCTGAAAAGGATACGCAGAAGTGAATGGATGGATGGAAGTTCCATGAGTTCCAGTACGTTCGGCAGAACACTCTGAAATAAACTGTAAAATCTTAATCGTGGCTTATTTTAATATGTTTAAAAAATATATGTACTGTACTTTGTAGCATTGAAGGTCAAATCCAATGTCAGATTAGAGGTCAAAGGGTCAAATAGAGATAAGACTGACTAACAGCAAAATTAGTGCCTATCCCCATCTGGGCCATTTTTGACAAAATTCAGGGTTCAAAATATAACATTTTGTTTTTTCAGTTTTCAAGTAACAACCTTTGGTCTTCAGTCATAAAAACTAGAGCCGACCAACAATTTTAAGCATCAGTTTCAGTCCCACTGACTGCATTTATTCCAGGAGCATTCTGGCTGTAGACCAGTGCTACTTAAATCTGCAGCCAAAGGTGTGGGTTTTTTCTTCTTGTTCAGTGATTACAGAAATCCACCTCCGCTTTCCGCTTCTCCTCCTACCTGTGCAATGTTCTCTGCACCAAAACAGCACACAGATGAGCAAAGCGAATGTCAAGGTCAGGAAAGGACCACTGCTTGTGCAGGTTGTTGAGGTGACGTGAAAACAGCATGACTTTGTTTTCCCGAATTGAACAAGTAGGGGATGTGAGCGCGCATTTTCAGACAAGCTTTTCTTGACACAAAAGCAGTTTTATGTGTAGAAAAAAAAAA
The DNA here is from genome assembly GCA_015052645.1 of Benitochromis conjunctus. Classification (NCBI taxonomy): domain Eukaryota; kingdom Metazoa; phylum Chordata; class Actinopteri; order Cichliformes; family Cichlidae; genus Benitochromis; species Benitochromis conjunctus. The sequence continues at coordinate 2,719 of VOQK01027079.1, forward strand.
AAACCCTACAGATCTAGTCAATCACTGCATGAAGTGAGCACGTCAGATTTTTCTTTTCTGAAAGCTGAAAGAACGAAAAATTGTCATCTGACACAGTGTGGGGTGCAGTTCTGCTGTCAGGAAGGTGTAGCGGGAGGAGGTATCAGCTGCTGTTAGACAATCAAACATGCACCACAACCCTTTCATTTAGGAAGAGTTTTAACATTCTGCAGTTTTTTGGTTGGTTCGAATTATAGTTACCATACTGGCCAAATCAGAAATCGTATATTTTGTATCAATAACATACAGATAACACATTGTTAATGACTCCAATAATAAATTTAAAGAGTAAATATACACCAAAGCAACTTGTAGTACCCAAAGCATTATGAACATTTTTATGGTACTAACAGCTCTTAGTCAAGGTTAGAGAAAGGCTGTGGTTTAATTCAGAAAAACTCCACAGTGACTGGAGTGATTGAACCCACAAACAGGAATATGATGCCTGTGCAGCCCCGCTATCCACCGCAACCACACTGTTTTGACTCTGATGCAGTTCAAAAATACAACGCCTCACTCGTTTAAATAAAATTTCAAACACCTTTGAGCATAATCCTACCAGGGATTATGCTGCACCTGTGCGTTTAAATAATTTGGCTGTGTAGAAAAAAAAAACATCTAGGAGACAGGGTTACCCAGCACTATTGCAATGTCACACTGGATCATATGTAAAGATGCATGTCCTTCACATAAAATTTACAAGGAGGAAAATGTCTCTCTATCCCTTTATGTGAATTAAATATGCATTTTCATATTAGGACTTTGCACTTTTTTTCCATCTCAGGAGACAAGGCTGTAAAACAGAGTGACAGATTGCCCCTTTTTGCCGCGTAGATGGGTTTTGGCAAAAGGAGCCCTGTAACGGAAAAGCTCAAAGTAATAATAATAACCACAATGAAGAGAAGTATTGATAGTTATTTATGGGACAGCTCTCGCATTAAACACTCTCATAGATTAGGTGTAAATGTATCAGGCCTAAATGGTGTAATGCCGCGTTTCCGCTGTATTGCCTTTTCACAGACTCACTTCAGCCTTTACAACACGCCTATAAGGGATAGTAACTCACAGGGAGGGCGGGCTTGTGGGTATAGCTCCTTGTTAAGTAGTTGAGCTCTTTATAAATGTCATATGCATCCTGTTTTAATGAACAACAAGGGTTAAATCCAGTGCACGTGCAACAAATCGCACGATCCAGCAATATCCCATACTGTTACAATGAGAATGCATATAAATAGAACACTGTGCCACTTTATGTAACTCTGTGTTGGAAATTTCAGTGAGGAAGAGACTCAACAAGTGTTCTATTGTTGCTCTTGTTTGTTCCCGGGAAGGCTTAACAAGAGAGTCTAATACTCGCTTATTGTTCTCTCCAAACGCCGCACAGCGTGATGAACTTCAAAGCACTTAGCTCCTGACAGTTATGTACACAGTCACACTACAGCCCACACACCCACACGCACACACTCACAGTGTCTGACGCGGCCACAAAGGAAACTGTCAACATGTTTAAATGCACTGGCGAAAAAAAAGGGGGCAGACTTTGTGTGTAAAAATCCAACTAATGAATCAATGTGCTAAGTGAACAGTGAACAGCTTAAGGAGAGCCTTTTAATGTGATGCTGCCGAGGCATATTTAAAATAAAGTAATATGTTCCTCTCACAAACATATGTTACGGGGGCAGAATGGGGAACTGAGTTAATTATGAAGATGAAAGCTTCGGAGGCCTCTGCCACACCTTGTGAATATTGACTGATCCGCAAAAACAGTCTCACAAAAGACAGGGGGGAAAAAAAGAACACAAGAAGAAGGCAGGGGAAAAGCGAGGAAGGGAAAAATGATGAAATTAGGTAATAAAGAAGAAAATCCGAGGATTCATGATGCCAACAAACCTGAGAGAGGAGTCAAAAGAGACAAATGGGACACGAACGGATGCAGATGAGATGCGGAGAAGCATGACATCAGAGGAGGCGATGCAACGGGGAGACAAAGGCATCAAAGGATGAATAATGCTAAATTTATTCCCATCCCTCATCTAGTCCATCTTACCTCTACCCATTCTGCCAGAGTGCAAACAGCACTCCATCAACATGAGATGAGGTTTTTGCATTTTCCCCAGGTCACTTAAAACAGATATACTGTTATAGCTTTGTCAATAGAAAAAGGTGTTTAGATCAAACAAAGCCAAGGCTCGAGTGAGCTTACTCTACCTGAAACTCTCACTGGCTGTTTTATACAAGAACTCACGCATCTGTCTTTCTTCCTTCCATCCTTGAAACCAGAGTATCCTTGTTCAGCTCTTAGTGATTGACATAGATAGGAATTATTTACTTTACACAAGCCCAAACCTCCCAGTCTAACCAGAATAACAGCAATAAAGTCATCCATTCTCCCAGCCCTCCCATACAGATGTAAGGATACAATACAGCAGCTTTATGCTCCTAACGATAATGTGACACAACAGTCTTTTTTGTTCCTTGCCATTACATATCCATTCCTATTATATAGAACCTGGTGCATACTTTTTTTTCCTCCCAAACCAGACATCACAGTCTTTAACCATTGTAAATCTTTGTGCATGAAAGAGTTTTGCACTACTCTGAGCTCAAGCCTTATCCTTCTCATTAGCAGCACAATGACGGATGGGTTTTGCGTCACAGGGGTGTGGTGTCAGACCAGCTCACACTTTGCAAATGAAACTATTACAATGAAATAAGAGCTCGCTTTGGAAAAAAAAAAAAGCTTGAATTGAAATTCCGCCTCCTTCTGCCTCTGCTTTAGACTGTACCAATCATTCTTCCAGTTGAATAACGTGCTGTAAGAAAGAAGACAATGTCCCCGTCTTTTTCCGGAAGAAGATCTGCACATGGAAGAAAATGTACAAAAGAAAGAACAGGGCTAAATAGCGGGAACAACAAATAACCTACAAGATGAAATGAATGCGGCACAAAGAAACTTTGAGGAGATGAAGAAAACGAAGAGAAAAAAATAATAGTTCTCGAGAGGATCTATCCATATGGTGAAGTATTGGTTTTTTTGGATGTCATATGAGTAAATGTTATTTTTAAAAAATGAACATAATGGAAAATCCCAAAATGGTGACACGAATGAACAGAGCAAAGTCATGAATGCAGTAATGCAACTTGTTTATTAAATCTGCGCTGTATTCATGTAATGATTTTTTTTTTCTTTTTTGTAGGGAGAATGGCTTCTTCACACTTGATTCGAGCATAGTGAATTCACAGAGTCTTTACAGGCTGTATACACTGCATATACAGAGACAGACTAATATAAACGGAGGAGGGTAGTAAGTGAGAGAGAAGAAGCGAGAGCACCATGCTTCTACAGTAAATCAAGACTGACGGAGTGACCTTTGATAGCCCTAGACAGAAAAGGTTACATGAGCGGAGGAGAAAATGGGTCTATCTGTCACTTACCTGCTACAGTAGCTATAAATGATTGTGTACGTGGGTGTGTATCTGTGTGTGTGTCTGTGTGAATGTGTGTGAAAATCAGGTGGTGTATTTCTTTATTTCTTTCATATTAGCAAACTGTTCTTAGCAACAAAAACAAGGAAATAGAAGAATTTAATATACCTTTTTAATGCTTTCTGAGGTGATGCCCATTAGAATAGCTAGCTCTATTACAAAGACTGTTACCATATATATTAAAACATGTTTATGCTAGGAGCCCTGGCCAGAGGCATTATGCCTGGGAGTGGGGGAGGTAATATCTCAGGAACACCTGGAGGGGATTTCTGTAACATTGGTTTAAATGTTCACTTAGACTCAACGATGAAATGATTTCTGTGGTCAAAGTTCAAGGTCGCTATGACCTCACATCCATTGAAGTTCCTGTGAAGAAGCTCTAACAGGAACACCTCGAGTGACTTAAATTACATTAAAAATTCATAACATAACAGAGACAAAATTTCACTCAAATATCTAAGAGGATAAAACAATAAATGTGTCATTTTAAATCATCTTACAATGTAAAGTACATTGAGTGGACTTGTTGTGATTTGGCGCTATATAGATAAAGCTGAACTGAATTGAGCTAAAGGTCTAAAGATCAAGGCTGCATTAGGAACAGATCTAAGCTTGACTGCTGGACAGCAACTCTAGTTTTGCAATCTTAAATTGACATATGATCTGCTCTGCCATGGAATCTGTCAGACTGCGTCATTAAATAAATAAATAAATCGCACTGCTGCCCAGACTTTCCTACAACACACATGAATTACGCAAAAGCAGGATTCATTGTGCCACAATTAGCCTCTCGCCCTTTGACAGCTGGGATAGGCGCGAGCCACCCCACCCACCTCCACCGCCCTGGGGCCTTGAATTTGATAAGCTGCTGTGAAAATGGATGGCTGGATGGCAATTATAGAACACTGCTCACTGGACACAGCATGCATTATGGAGGTGTAACTTTTGGTAAACAATAGACAGCGTTGCAGCGAGTGAGCCAACTTATAAGAAGCATCAGTGTCCTGAAGATAAATAAATAAATAAAATACAAATAAATATATATAATGAATCACATCTGGTTGGATGCTTCAGAATAAAATCAGAGTAAAAACATTATTCAGAGATGTGTTTGTTGTGCCCAGCCTTGTATTACATGTATTACACAACAAATCATGTGATTTAAAAAATTCATTGTATAATCTTTTATGTGCAACAACAAACATATAATATATTGTGTAAGCATGTTATATACTAATTAAATGGCAAGATATAGTGCACTGTATGTTACTTACAAATATATAACCACCCACTTTGCCTTTGTGGCTCTCTAAAACATCCCGCTGAAAAGAACTGCAACCTTTAACCAAATCATCAAAGCCTCTGCAGCATTTTCTGTTTAAACATACAGTGTCAGGCAGGTCTGCACACCGAGAAGGTGAATAATTCAACACATTAGAAACGGCAGCAACAGCTGTTTGTTTAGAATAAAAGACTACCATCTGTACAAAGTCTGCTCCCTTAATAGAATAAGTAAGCAAAAAAAAAGTAAAAAATGTCAGCACTGGCGATTCTCTTTGATTGCAGTGTGACCTCTGGGAGGTTCAGTGCAACCACAGTAACCACTGACACAAATTAAAAATAACAGTTTACCAGCTTTTAAAGCAGCAACAACAACTATGTAGCATTCACAGGGTGGTTCAAGTCCTTATTACACAATTATATTCACAGCCATCAGCACCTCTCAGGCAGTTTAAAAAGTAAATGCTTATCTGAAGGACAGGATGGCTATGGTCAACTAATTTACATCTCAAGCTATGCCAGTTATTCATGGCCCTGATACTTCCTTAAGTCCCCTATGCCCCTCTAGTGCCAAATGTGCTAAATTAAGCTTACTGTATTTTACAAACCTCAGCGACCCATGCTATCTAATAAACTACTAATGGAGGGAAACATAGGCATCTCATTACCCGGCTGCCAAAAGGCATGCATGCGCACACATACACACACACACATACACACACACAACTTGAGGCAACTTTCTTCTGGCACAGAGCCGGACATTAATGATGTTCCAGCTGGTTTTAACAACTATTTATTTATTGAGGGAGTAATTTTGCAGTGTAGGGAACCTAATGAAGGTGTTTGGGGAATTCTTATGTATTAATCAACCTGCAGTGTTTGTCTTCTTCCAGAGAAAGTGAGAGAGAGAAGATGTGGGGAGAGTCTGGGAAAGCAGGGGAGATCACAGCACAGGAGGGGAAAGGGAGTACTATTCACTTTTGTATGCATACATGCATGTGCGGACACCGCGCACATTTAGCTGAGTAAATAGAGGAGAAAAGGGCTATTTAAATGGTGACTTGGTGACAATATACTGTGACTGACAGAAGAAGGAGGGAGTTGATGGGAGGACTCTGTCAGCGCCTGATAACAGCTGTCTGCTCCACTTACAGGAGGGTAGACAGAAAGTGAGAGACAGTGAGAGGGAGAGCAGGAGAGACCCATACACACATAAACAGATGCACAGTAATGCACTCTTGCATATATTTCCAATTAAAGTTGTTGGGAGCGTCATTCATAAGTTACGTAATGCATATGGGAAAAAGCAGATTACAGAGTCCATCATGTAAATTTCCATCAGCACAAACAATCCACTGGCACTCAAGACCCTAGATGTCAACTGAGATGCAAAGTCACAAATCCACAACTCATACACACACACACACAGAAACACACACTTATTAAACATTCACTGGAGTGAGTTTGGGGTAATGAACGAGAGTCAACAATGAATTATGGATCATATTCTAATGGTTGACTTACCCCTCTCATTACTGGCATGCTAATGTGATTGGGAAACAAATGATTATCAGCTTTATTAGAAGGGGGAAAAGAGCAGATGAGCAGGATCCCCGAATACAACCCCGAGTCTTTCACCTGGAGAAAGGGGATGAGGAGGAAAACTGAGAAAAGAAGCGAGCAGTGATCATTTCAGTTTGGAAACCATCCAAGGCCCTGGAATAATTCCTTTAATTATCATTTGCATCGTTAACATTATTCTCACATCATTAAATCCAGCTAGGACACAAGGACAACAACACACCAGTTAACAATATCACTCCTAATTACCATATTTTAATAATTTCTTTGTGGATTGAGTTTGCTTTAAAGGAAGACGTGTCTTTCTTTGTTGAAAACAAAAATGATCGCATAATGAATTTCTCTCTGCACAAATCTGTCCAGAGCTAAAACTTCCAAACGTGATACATTGAAATGCATGCATATGCACCTTCGGGCATTTATCATAGCACTGGTCAAGGTGGAGACATCGCCCACAATTCATCTCTCAGCATATTGGCAGCAAAAGACCTGCTTTTATGCTTTCGCCTAGAGATTTATGAGCAACTAAAGGCATGAGTGGTTGCGTGTGTGTGTGTGTGTTAGGGTATGAATGCATACATTAGCAGTATATGCACACCTCACAGTCTGAAAGGGATCACGCTGATGTGCTTATTGACACATCACCTCCCGCTCACTTTTTCCTGTCCGCATGTCCCTTCTCCCCTCCCTCCATCCATCTATCCCTCAATCCATCACCTTCCTTTAAAAGCCTGTTAGGAAACCCAATACCTTTCATTAGCACAAAAAGATTAGCTTTTTAGCAGGAGGTGTGTGTGTGTGATTGTGTAGGTGGGGGTGTGTGTGAGCAGAGGAACAGTGGGTGGGAGAATAAATAAAGATAATCAAAGGACGCCTGTGCCAGACAGCCACTTAGTTTAACCTAGGCTGGGATGTGCAAGTTCAAACACAAGCACATAGTTATAGGCACGGCTACAGGACATTAAAAACTTCACAACAGTGATATTGAAGGGATTGGAGCTGAGAAAAGTTTCATTCCAAAAGGAGGTATTCATTAAAGAAGCTGACAGAATACAGACGGCTGTGAAAGAGAGGCCCATTATGCAATATAATTAAAGTTATGACTCATTGTAATCCATTTGCTAGTCATTTTGATGATACAATCATTTGAAATGTTAACTGATGAAGTTTGAATAGTATGAAATTGTGACGAAGCAGCATGTAAAAGATTATAAAGTCAGTGGTTTAGAAAGAAATCCTGTTGCAACCTTTTTTTCCCCCCGAAAAATGAGATCTTTAAAAAAATGTCAATGAAAAGAAAATGAAGTGAAGTGGAAATCATCTGAATATTATATCTAAACAAAAGCAAGACAGCAAATGCAGAAACTTTTTCATACATATGCTAATCTGAAATTTCAAAATTTTCACATTTCAAAACAGAGGGGACAGAGACAACAATAAAAAAAACACCTCGTGGAACGTTTCACAACTAATGGGTTTGTAAAGAGCCTTTTATAAATCAAAATAGGGAGGTGTTTACTGGGCCATGGCAACTACATCCTTCCATTCATCCTTTAATTTTCTTAAACACTTTTTCAATTCAGGCTCATGGGGTGAAACTTGGGCCTATCTCAGCTGTCAAAGGGCCTGAGGTGAGCTACACTCTGGACAGGTCTCCAGTCAATCACAGGGCTAACGCAGAGAGACAGACAAACGTTCACACTCATATTCAGACCTACAGCCAGTTTAGAATAAGCAAGTAACCTAACATGAATGTCACTGGACTACTCTCCGACATTAATGCTCAATTATATGGAGAAACAAGGTGTATACTTGTGCCATTCAGTTGACATGTTGTCAGGGAATGCCTTGGTTGTTTTACAGTGGGCTATATGCAGCCTGCCTGTGCGTCAGGAGATATTGCTCTTCGCTGAATTATTGGTTGTTTAAAGTGAAATTTAATGCATTGCTTTTCCATTTTGTTGTAAGATGCTCTTCATAGTTCACTGAGTAATCAAAGCTGGCTTTTTGCATGTAGAAAAACAGCATATATAGTATGTCAGTGTATAATATGTCTGATTCAGTATGCGTATAAAATGTTTGAAAGGCCACTGAAAGAGATTCAATTGTGCTGGAGGCACACGTTTTTTTTTTTTTCCAAGCATAATAAAGTACTAAGCACACAAGAACAAATGCTGTATACACAGATATCCTCTCATTAGGAAGATTTTGAATAATCTTAAAGTCCTTGCAATCAGTAAAAAAATGTCTATGTATTTCCCATAGGATAAGATAACTGTCCTATTATTCTATAAGACAAACACACACACACAGAGGCAGAAAAAAACAAACAGTTATTTAGCCAATTGTTCCCAGGAGAGAGGGTCTTTAACAGTAACAAAGCAGCATCCAATCACTTACATGCTTTTCCCTTGTGCCTCCTCTTTCCATACAACACAATCTGAAGAACAAGATTACACACGAGCAAACATACACACACAAACCTTCAGCTAATACCCATCAGCTTTTGGGACAGGAGAAAATCTATATTTCATCTGAGGAGCTGAAGTGTTTGTGCACACGCTGAGTTTGTTTGTCATTAGGCCTAACCCCTGCAGGTCACCTAATCAGGCTGATGTGTGTGTGTGTTTAATTCTGTAGGAGTTGAGAAAAGCAAGAATACGACTGTGTATGTGTGTCTGTGTCTGCGTGCATGCAAATGGTTGTGCTACAGTGAGAGATGTGGGAGACAGAATCATGCAAACACACACTTGGGGCTGAGTTAAAGTTATCGATTGGACGTGGCATGCTCTCACACAGAGATCAAAGCTTAACCCCGATCAATGACTAATCTATTTGTTTGTTTGTGTGCGCACGTGTTTTCATGCATCATCTCAATTTCTATCTTTCTGGACAGACACATTCAACACTGTGAGACTTTTAATGTTTCGTAACCAGGCTTCATCATCCCCACTGATGTAAGGCTAAGTCCACTAGAATGGTAATGGAATCATTTAAACACTATGTGGCTGGTAGAACTGTCAGATTTTCCCCATAAACCAGAGTAATGGACCTTTTTTACTTGGCACTGTAGAAAAACTGAAGAAATCACCCAAATTACTAAAGTTCAGGAGACTCATTTAGATACCAAAAAAACACTGAATATATCAGATAATGCTCAACATATTATTTCACTGCAAGTCTTCTCACACTTACCAAACTGCTGGACTATATAGCCAACCCCCCCAAAAAAGCCAACCAAATAATGATTTCCAGTTCCCTGCAGATTTGTCCTTGAGCACGATTTGCTTTATTGTCGAATGAGTCCCTCTCAGGTAGTTAGGCACAAAAAAATCTTTTAAAAAATGTATCAGTATCCTAATAATCCGAGCAGCAAACCAAACACAGCGCAAGCTAGCTGCTGAAGCCCTGGTCTTCTGGCTCTAAGAATAAATCAGTTTCCCAAAGCATTTCAGCACAATGATGTCCACTTTGCATACAATAACACTGGAAGAACAAGGTCTGTTTGATAATAAGGACAATGGATACCACCACAGTTAACTTACATGCAACATTAAACTGGCCACTGCAACAATTATGAATGAATGGCACCAAAATGACAGACAATCAGACTTGATGGCCTGCGATTTTATTCATCAGAGTGAGACCTCACTCTATCATTTCCCCTCCGTCTACCTTCATTAGGACATCTACACGTGCAGCGGCCAAGTACTGTAGCAGCCAATCGCACAAAGTAGTATAGTCATTTGGAAGGAGGATAGCTGCAGTTAGTGCATCAGTATGTTCAATTCCCTGCTTTGTCCTCAGATATATTTTAATGGAACCATGGAAACACTCTTCTTCTTTCACCTCATTTGGCTAAACCACTGAGCATGAAAAAGATATAGGCTACATTATGGCATTACTCTTTATCTAATCGCACAGCGGGACAGTTTTTAACTGTCGCGTGTCTAATAAAGCGCATGTCTTAACGTAGAACAGCTGTGCTTAAAAGCTTTACTTTTGTCATCCTGGCAAACATTAAAGTAACATTAAGAAATAGAAATTTTACTTCTCCTTCTTTCATCATCTTTCCAGAATTTGTAGTCTTAAATGTAATCCCCTGCAGTCTGGAGTTTTGTCATTTGTATTTGCCGAGAGGTTACCCAGGTGTATTTCACTCTTCTTTTATTGTTTTATGATCTTAATATCTCTGAGGTGAGCAGATGATGATAAATCAATACAAACAATACTTTTTCTCCAAGGCAAACACAATAGGGAGCGGTCAACGTGTGTGCCAGAGCTTGAATTTATGCTGGTTACCATCATTGCAAACACGTGCAGTGATATAGGCATGCAGTGCACTTGCCAAATCTGAATCAGCTATTGACATGAAGCATAGGACTTATAGGTGTAGCCACAAGCAACAAGAGGATAAGACATGGTGGATATTTAGCTTAGACAATCCAGGGGAAATTCTGTGGAGCCTCATAGAGAAACAGCCCCATCTGCAGGATTTTAGCATGAGTGGAACCCAACGCCATCCCCTCCCACTCGGCGAAGTTACCATAACTTTAAATTCCAGTGCATGTCTTTGTCTCAGCAAAGCTTAATGAGCCTCCTGAGAGTACCCCCAGGTGAAATCGCTCTAAAATAAAACTACCCTTCTCTAACACAGAACAATGCTGGTTTGGGGTTTTGTTTTTTTGTTTTTTTTAAATACAGAAAATACTGTATGTGCAGATTTTGGATGGGACACTGCAGTACTTTGCCAGCGAAATAAGGGTGTTCTCTTTCACAGTGTTGACTTGGTGAACAATATCCTGGAAGTGGTCAGCATGGACTCAGCGTTTCTGGACACAAGGTGCTGGGTTCCCCTAGAACTAAAAAGCAAAAAAAAAACAGGAGCATCTGCACATGCTCACACTTGATATACTCAGAGGAGCGCAAGCTCAGGGCTTAAACACACACACACACACACACACACATACACTGGGAGATTGGCCATGCTCTCTAACCCCTTCCTGTGTACACGGACCTGCCTCTCAAATATCACTGAGTCCAGACAGAGGAGAAAGACCTTTGCAGAACAAAGAAAGGTTCTGATAAGGAGCGCTTGCTGGTGACACTCTGCCTTTTCTTCTAACTACAAAGAGACCATCTGCCCCTGCTGGCTCCTCCGAATTGTCCTCTTCTCTTGACTCATTTCAGATATGACAAAAAACACCAAAGACATTTGAAAAAAAAAAAAAAAAACAGAAGCGCGAAAGAGGGGGCAGTTTTTGAAGTGGGTCGGATTGGAGTGATGAAAGGGACAATGTTGAAGTTGCAGAGTTGAGCGAGCTTGTAACATAGGGTTAGGCTGAAGAGCTCAGAAGGAGTAAGCAAAGTAACCTTGACAAGAGCAGACACATTTCACCCAGACTTACGCTCTTTTTAGGTTGCTTGAGGTGTCAAAAGGCCGCTTGAATTAAGAAAAGAAAAGAAAAACAAAACTCTACAGTATAACAGTAAAAGGCACACACCATTATGGAGTTTGCTGACTGACATAAGTAGTGGTTTTGTGTGTCTTCGCCTGCGCGTGCGTGTGTGTGTGTTGAAAAAAGCTGGAAGCCATGCAGAGGTATGAGACAGATGTGTGTGCCAGTCATTACTGTAATCGCTTCATTTACTTCATCTACCCTGGGAGGGACATCTGGTCAGCACCATCTGGACACACACAACACATACATGGCAACCGCCATCCGTGGTGGGGTTTCATGGGTAGCCAGCCAGCAACAGGAGGAAAGCTTCAAAATGGTCATTATATATGTGTGTATGCCTGACAGTGTATGCATTAGCCATCTCTATCACCAACTCAGTTTCTCTCCCAGTGACTTTTTTCTCCCGTCTTCCTTTTTCTCATCTCGAGCCTCCTTTTTCATACATTTCTCAGCCTCCCCTGAGTCCAACTGCTTCTGAAATGAATCCGTCGATTTTGCCTAGAGACTAAAATGCAAAATGAAAAAAGCCATGGTGAGTACCAAAGTGTAGTTGTCTGAGACTCCCACAGTGCCCGAGGAGGTGATGGTCATCATTTTGTAAGTGTGTGTGTGTGTGTGTGTGTGCGCGTGCGTGTGTGTGTGTGTGTGTGTGTGTGTGTGTGTGTGTGTGTGACTGAAAGAAACACAAACCTCGAGCTCATCTACATGTAATTTCCTCCTGGGTGAGGACAGGGAAAAGCGTGATGAGGACAGGAGTAGAAGGAGTGGTTGAGGAGCGAGGCAGAGAGTGAGCCCAGCTGAAGCTCAAGAACGGCAGCCTGATTGTCAAGCAACACGTAGCCATGGCAACGACAAATGGCGAGAGCAATGAAAAGAGGTACAGAAACAGTGGAGGGGGGAAAAAAAAGAAATGAGGGAGATGCTTCAGGTTAAAACTACATTGCTCAGAGATTTAAAAAAAAAAAAAAAGAATTTAGCTGGCGCTTTTCTTACGCTACACTGGAGACTAATATTACATCCACTCACAGGTGATATTTCAGTTACAGTCAAGAGCACGGAGATTAAATATTGCCTGGGGATACTTTTTCCATGTGGTCTTACCCTTCCTGTTTAGATTGCTCAGCAGTGCTCAGTAGTACACTTTAATATTTATCCCTGAGTGTGTATCTCTTTTCTGCTGTTGTGCTTTTCTACTCCTTCATCACTCCATTCTCGCTTTCATTTGTATTCTGTGTGCTTACTGCCTCTCCTCATTCTCCACCCTGCCATACACCCTCTTTTCCTCCTTTGTCTCTCCGTTGGTTCCCTCTCCCTTATTGCCCAAAGATCTCTTTTTCTGGCCTCCATCCCTCCAACCCTGCAGAGCAGAGCTGACATTGGGCATGAGGTCAGAGAGATGGGCAGTCATGCTCCTGCTGTCAGCCGGCTCAAATGGGCTTAGATACAGTGTGTGGAGAAACCTAAGGGATACCCTCACTAGCCTTCGGCGCTGGCTGTGCATACACACACACACACACAAAACTGCTACACATTCAATCACACATACATACATTAACACCAACAAAAACTTCACCTTCACTTGTAACAAGGACATTCATTCAAGCTGCACATATAAAATGAGCGTGTGAAAGCGCATACATGAAAGGACACACATGGTTTTACTCCCACAAACACAGTGCGACGTGGAATAACACATTACAGAAAGGACAAATTCCTTTGGAGAACAGTGGATTACTGCCAAACATTAAAAGAATAGAGATGCAAACCTCCATGTATCATATGCATGGACTGGATATATGGAATAGGCGTATACCATGAAAAAAATAAAGTAATGAAAGTAAAATAACAATTAAACTTCATTAGATCTTTTCTGTTCAAAGAACGCTTATTTCATCTATCGGTGGATTTTACATTGCCATAAGTAACTGTAAGGTTAGCACCGCACTGAAATGTCAGACATCCCAGAAAAGCTCAGGACTCTCCAGTCAGCTCATTTGAAATTGGGATATGATTACATCTCTGTATTAATGTTAAACTCAGAAATTGCAAGATCTTTAAAAGGGTAATCATTGCTGTGGTATTTTAAGTAACACGGTTAGCTAAATGTCCCATTTTTCCACATTTTTACATAAATGGCATAACATATATAATAGGATGTCATGGCTAGGGTCACTTTGGATTACAGAAGGAAGGATGCTGTCAGAAGCACTGTACCAAACTGCCCCCAGGTGGCAATGATGCACATTGCAAAGGTTAGAGGAAAAGGAATCAAACAAAGCTGTGTAGTTTTGATAAATTAGTCGAATGGATATTTTGCTCTTTATTTTGTTAACTTATTAGAATAAGAAACTCCTTAGGGAAACCTGTACAGTATGTTTTGTATTCCTAAGACATCCCTATATGATAAATTACATCATTTGACTTTCTTAATAATATTAAGCTCATCGAACATCAATATATATGTGTATCCAAGGTGAAACATTACCTGTACTGGAATAGTTGCTGCAGTTGGGCCTCCTTTGAAGGCTCAGGTTACAGGATAGGATTGCAGGGCACACAGGTACATAAATGGCCACCTCCATTCAAGGTAATGAAGGCAGTCTGTAGTGCTTCGTATCGGTTTTCAAGCCGGCAGCATTCATAGCTGGAGAAGAGAGAAGGAAAAGTTTTAGAGAGTAGAAAGAGCCCATCCATGTTATGTGCTGGGAAATATATATATATATATAACCTATGGAGCTGTTTATAGCTCCATAGGTTATTATAGATATTTGACAAGAAGGACTGGTAAGTACGTACCTGTTACCTCACTGTAGCTGATATTCTTTTCTTATTTAACATTCCTCTGCACATTTTTGTGTCCTTCCTGCTCGCTAAGAGCTTCATGGCTGAAGCCACAAGCATGAGAAGCAGCAGTGGAGGTTTAGGCAGCGGAGGGGCTGGGGGAGTGCGTGCCTCCCAAGAGCCCACTCTCAAAGCCGGGGTGGTTTTATCAGATGAGAGAGTGGACTTCCTTCGGGAGCAGGCCTTCTATGTGCTGCGAGTGAAGACGGATAAGTGGAACCGCTTCATTGGTGCTGATGAGAACCAGAAGATTATACTGGATTTTCTGGACCACATCTGGACTAACAGGCTGCTGCTCTTCACCGGACCTGGGGGGACACTTCATGCAGGGGATGTTCAAGTAAGATAAATGCACAGATGATAAATGTATATGTATATAGATAAAAGTGATGAAAACGTCAGGCACCTGCTTGTATAAATGTTGTTTTCATCTCCCCACCCAGAGTCAGTTTGGTAGGTTCATAAAATCCTAAAAAAAAGTCATCAATAAATATTTAATAGAGCATAAATTGTCTATACTAACATATCTGAGGTAAAGATAAGAGGAACTGTGATGATACACATAATTGCACAATGTTTAGTGAATTTAGTTCCTATATGTGACAAAAAGCTGGCATACAGGCACACAGGTGTTTACCAGCATCTCCTGGGTTTGTAATCTGCACTCAATCTAATGAGTCAATATTTCTGAAATAAGTCGCTACTTATTTCTAGTGCTTTCAATGTTCTTGAAAGCATTCCCACTGTTTTTTCATCTGTGAAGACGTCCCTGCCATGGAAGACCAAGCTGCTGTGTGTCCTAAAGAAGGGCGTGAAGAGGATTTCCCGCGAAGGATTCAGACACCAGTTTAGGCTGGGAGAAGTACCTGGATACCCAATGGAGCACCTGCCTGTTGTCATATCTGAGGTTGGGTAGTGTGTGCAGGTGTAGGATAAGTGCATATTTTCATATATGTTGACTGTGGATACAAAATGTTCTAGTTTACAGTTTTTGTGGCAAGTTCTGTGTATGGTGTCCATGTGTAATATGTGTGTGTGTGTGTAGCTACTTTATCAACACCTCTTCATACAGGTGCTGGTGTGTGTGCTATCCAATGGTCTCAACCACGAGGCCTGGCCGAGGGTGGTGTCTGATGACATCCACAGGCACCTGGAGAAGCTGAGGAGTAAGGTGGTTACTCTGAGAGGCCGAGCCGAGGGGCGAACACTGCTGCCCCTACCCCTGTACGTGGAGAGGGCACGACCTCAGGACATTGTGCTCAGGTCGGTGGTGTCAGAATAACCAGACAGCCAAAATGCAGCTTAGAATTTGGGGAATTTTTTCAAGTAGAGCCGAAGTGTTGCAATGGCTTTGAATATATCTCAGAATTAAATGTTCTGTTGCCTCACCGTTTGTCAGACATATTTTTAAAAAGTGTACGTCCTTGTGTTTTACAAGAAACAACTCAAAAGACGGAATTCAGAAAGTGAAAAAGCAGGGTCAGCTGTCATATTTGTTTTCTCCGTGAGTCAAGTTTAGACAAATTCATGTTAGCTAAAGTTTACCTTGAGACCTTGAGGAAGTTGGAAAATGCCTTCAACACAGCAGTTAAGCAGCTATGTCTGACAACATTTAATTAAGCTTTGTCAGACTTAGTGGAGTTAAGTCATTAGCCCAAAAGTCCTACAGTACCTCATTTTATTATTGATATTAGCTTAATAGTGAAGCATTTGCATACTTGCTACTGTCAGACTTTTGAAGAATGTATGGAGTAAGAGGTAATTGAATAATGTAACATAGCATAACCTTTAAAAAAAATAGTGCATAAAGGCACTGGTAAACGCTGGTTGACATTTACAGTTTCCTAGAGAAATCATATACACCTCATTTGTAGCGGTCCTGTTGTACGTATGGCTTCAGTAGTAGCTCACTCCTATTTTTATCCAGACTGATTGCTCTCACTCTGTCCCTCTCAGCCACACTGGATGGCCACTGGACCGTGGCTTGTTATACTCTATAGAAACTCTGATTGTGCAGTGGTCCGGACAGATATGGAGTGTGCTGAAGAAAGATTCTGGTATGATGCAGCTTCAGGGACACCACCCAGGCCCCAGCGTGGAGCTTCAGTTCTGGGCAACTCAAAGGGAAAACCTGCTGGGCATCCAGTCACAAGTATGACGTTATAAAATAAGTATAAGACTCGTGTTATTCATTAGTTAAAAACAAAAAAAACGCATCCTTTCTTTTCTGTAATGTATGTCAAATGTTCATTAAATGTGTCCAAAGTTTCAAATAACAGTAGAGGTATATAAAAGTATAAAAGTAGTCCCCGTGAGCCAAAGCTCAGCCTCCAGATTGCTCTGAGTTTCCACTTGTTATTTTCTACTGCTGCAACGAGCTGACATCAGCTCCTCCTGGATTTCTTTATATAGTCATCTGCTACAGGTACAGCCACCTTTAAAGTACAGACAGCACAGCTCACAAGCAATGGCAGACTTCTGGAGAATGACCATCCAGAAGGGACGTTTAAGGGGAAGGTTAAATAGTCAGCTTGTTTCAGTCCATTTAAAGAGATGTGAATTATGCAGGGGTGCATCGATACAGTGTAATATAGCATCTAATATAAATTTTCTCACAGATGTGTCAATAGGTGTTAATATTTTTGTTTTACTTTACATCCATAGCATGTGATGCTTAATATTGAGATGTGTTCCTGTGCCCACCAATCCACCGATACAGATGAACAGCGAGGGCAGCAATGAGTTCTCAATGTAGTACAAAACCTGTACATTTATTGTACTCTTTAAATAATAAATCGGCGGGAGCTGAATGTACATGTTCATATGAGTTCCTTGGTTCCAGATCCACAGCTCCAAAGTGGAGCAGATCATGGAGATCCTGAGAAGAGTCAAGAGCAGTTACTACTCCGCCTTCAAGGATGTCTGCGTCAAACTCAATGAGGGTAGATCAGCATTACTTCTCGTTCATCAGGGCTTATTAATTTGTTTTGTCATCATGTCACAAGTATCTAACAGCTCCAGCTCCCATTTAGTTTGATTTAAGAAATAGATCAAGCATTAAGGTTTCTTTATGCTTACTGAACCCAGAATTTCATAGCATCATCATCCTAACAGAACCTTTTTTTTAAATATATATTTAGCCTTTTCATTGTATTTTCTGTGTCATCATGCTCATTTAGCAATCATGGGAAGTGCAGCTATCATGTTTACAGTGGTGCTAAATAAATGTAATCAAAGATCACAACTTTTAGAGCACCATGAATACCCCATTATGTTCACGTTATCGACTGATACTTGTGGATGTAATTATCACAGCCGTGCTGGAAGCAGAGGACATAGATCTGTATCTACGCCCTCTAAGGAGACTGATTACAAACTTGGAGGAGAAGAGTTTTCCACAGGTGGATACGCTATTACCTCCTCTTTTTCACACACTCTGCCTCATCTGGAGTCATTCCCAGTACTACTGCACTCCACAGCGAATGGTGGTCCTCCTGCAGGAGTTCTGCAACCTGATCATTGAAAAGGTACAGGTGATGCATGTCTGTGCACATGTGATGAAAGGGAGACGAAAGAAGAGGAATTAAAAATGTATCTCTGTAACGTCTTTGTGTCTAAATACAGGCCTTTGCCTATCTAATTCCTGAAGAACTGTTTAAGATGGAGCTCGAGGAAGGGATGGAGAGAGTACAGATTAGCATTTCAGTTCTGCGCACCTTCAAGAAATTGTTTCACACTTACCGCGAGCAGATCCCGAAGTATTACAAACAGTCACAGAACATCAAGGTTTGGGACTTTCCAGCAAAACTTGTGTTTCAGCGCTCAGATTGCATCATGGAAAGGCTTCTTATGATCGAGGTCTGTATCTTGGAAAATTTAAAACATTGACATCTCTCACTCCTATAAAGGAGTGAGTATTTTTTTAATCAAGTAAATCTGCATGAAAATCTATACTTTTGAACTTTAGCTTCACGATATTATGCTGATCCATCACTGTCTTTTCTCATTTCACTCGTAGGAACTTTTTGCAACAGCACTGGACTTTCTGAAGCTGGAGAAAATTGAATTAGGTGGATCCAGAGGGAAAATCTTAAGTGAGATGGTCTTCAGCATGAGTGAGGAGTTTCATGACCGCTGGCGGACCCTTAGAGAGAGCAAATATGACCCCTTGGACTGCACTAATAACGTGAGAGCTACTGAGAGAGTTGCCGTCGTTTTTAATATCATGCCGCTCTTTAATTGTGGCATTGGCTGGCACGGGCAAATAATAAAAAATAACAATTATATTTTATTTTTCTGCCCAGCAGTACAATAATTGAAAGGTAGAAAAGCAGAGTAGTTGCTAAGCAACACACAAGAACGAGTGGCAGGAGTCATTATTAGTCAGTGCATCAATATTTAATTTACTGGATATTTTACAACAGTTTCCAGCGTGGCTCAGAACAGGAACTCAATGAGAAATTGATCTGTGTTATAATATATTTCTCTCAAGTATGTGTTAATCCAGTCAATACTGATTAAACGAGCTAAGGAGGAATTTTATGGAATGAAATTGTCTAATAATTTAAATTGAATCAAAGCTTTTTGATCACAAAAGCCTCTTAAAATACCCATCATTTCCTGTCTAATGCCTTCTCAGGATTTTGTGAGCCACTACAGGCGTTTCTTGGAGCAGAACAAAGATTTTGACCAAAGGCTGGGAACTGTCCTCAATTTGGCCTTTCAGCACTCCAAAAACCTGAAGTCAGTCTTTAAGGTAGGCCTCTTACTCCTTTAACGATCTCATGGCTGCATTTAGTAGTTTACTTCAGCAGTATTGCTTTAAAGGAGCAAGTGTAAGACATTTAGCAAGTTAACATAATAACATCATTTGGTCATTTTGGGGGGATTTCAACTAGTGGTGTTTCGATGTTTTGTCACAAAGCTGCTGTTGTGCTCCATCTAGCTGTTGAAGATTTTTGGCAACCTGCTTGAGAGACCCAGAATCCACCAGCTGTTTTCACCTAATTACAGTATGCTGTTGGACATGTTTAGCCAGGAAGTAGGCCACTGCCAGTTTATTCTTGATCAACACAAAGATGGGGTGAGACAGATTGAAATTATGTTCCTAATTACTTACACACATTTGCTTCACAATACGCCACGATTCAGCTGCTGTATTTTATGCGTGTGTGTTATGCGTGTATTAATTGACTGTTTGTTCAACTTTAGCTATTTACAACACTTAATTTTTGTCTTAGCAGTGAGTTTTATAATGTCTCTGCGTACCTGGGTTTTTCTTGCATACATAATTTGATTTTCAGTTCCCCCGAAGAGATTTTAGACTGAATTAAAAAAAAAAAAAATCACGACCTTTGTAATTAAGATTACAATGTTTGGCTATTATTTTTAATAACAATCTTATTCAAGCACATTAGGCATTTTTTTACATCAAATAACCAGACATCTTTGTTTAAGCGCATGTGCTGCTTATTACGTGTTTTTGTTTAAAGTTATTATATGTTTCTATGTTTACAAAATGATGAGCTTTCATTTGGGATTGTTCTGTATCTTCAGTTTTTGGACCCAGCACAGTGCTGTGAAACACAGTCACTGTGAAAGAAATCAAATTAAAACCAGCTGGTATTTGCAACATAAATGGCACTGCTAATAAATACATTTCCTGTATACTGGTAGCTTAAATTAGATAATATGAATATTATTAAAATTATGTAAACAGAGCCTTTGCACACTTGCATGTAAATGTAAACATCCTTACACCCAGCGAGAACAGTGTCATTAATTACAGTGGAAACATAGTGTTGTAACAGCTGCTTCATAAATAGTTTGCATTCATTACATGTTAATTGTAGCCACAGCAGAAGATTTGAGATGACACAAATGGCACTGAGGTCCACATACTTCCATGTGTGAGTGTTCACTCAAAGTGATCTGAAAGATTAAGTTGTCAGCCAAATTGAATGAAGCCTTGTGTTTCAGCTGCAGTCAGGTTTTGCGATCCTGGGAAAGAATATGCCTCAAGTGGCCGGTAACCTCAAATGGTCGCAGGAGCTCCGGAGCCGGATCCTGACTCACAGAAGTAACCTCTGCCAGCTGCCCCACATGTAAGAACATACCCAATAAACACAGTGAGGATGATTTTAGGGTACTTTTTTTGTTAAATGCTTTGGCATTGTTGTTGCAAAGCACTTGGTTATTTATCTTGAAAGATGTGATATCAATAAAATTTTACCTTTCTTTGCTTGACATACATGGGTTTTGAAACCCAGCAGATCCATTGATGTTATTATTATAATTTGCAATAACAGAAAAAAGTAAAAAGTTATCTTGTGTCCATTGATTATTTAAAGATTTAAAAAGAAAGTCAAACATTCAAAGCTATAAGCAGTCAGCTGTAACTAATATTTTAGTCAAATGTTTACAGGATACAGATGACTTCTTTTCCTGCATTGTCTCTTTCTCTCTCGCTCTCTTCCAGGCCCCTGGATTGTGCAGAGGCAGAAGATGTCCTCCAGAGGTGCGAACGCGTTCTTGAGGTTTTGGACCAGCATGATGAGGAGATGTTCTTAGAGTGGACCGAGGGGCTCGAACAAATCTGTGAAACGCAGCTCAAGGAGCCACTGTTAGCACTGGATAGTGAAACGGCCTTCTTCCAGGTCAACTTTAGTCCTGCCGTAAGCCCAAAGAAGATTAATTTTCCAACATTTCCAACAATCAAAATATTAGCCTACTAACACATACGCAGATGAAACATGTTACATAGTGACAAGTAAAGGTGCAAATAAAAAAGTCACAGTCATTTTGACTGTATAAGTTCAGAAGTGAAATGACTTGTCAGACTGCTTCTTTATTAAGCTCTGCAGGAGGGAAGGAGATCGAGAGAAATTCAAGGTTTTGTGAAGAAAACCCGCTAGTGAGCAAATTGAGCACATAGATGTTTTTCTCTGCTAAATTATTATTTAAACTAGTGTCTCTTTCTGCATTTCCTTCAACTCAAGGTTAACAAACTCACATTTTTTGCCCACTAAACTCACTTTATGAAACATCCCCCAGAAGTAGCAACAGCAGTTTGATAAACAGATGAAGTATATTTTACTAGTATAATTAATCACCATGTGAGGAAACAATGTATACACATAAATATAAAATATGAGAAGGTGTTTGGTGCAAAGTTTAAAGGTAACTATTCCAAAATCATGCACTATAATCCATGGACATCAGATTGTACTTTCTTCTGTTGTCACTCTCCGCAGTTAGCGTCTGTGCTAAGAGAAGTGAAATATCTGGGCATGCTGAAGACCCAAAACATTCCCCAAGCAGCTCTTCATCTCTATTCTAAAAGAGAGAGACTACACGTGGTAGGTCATTCACCTTCTAGCATTTTATTGGACTTGACAGCTTTTTTTTAGAAAGTCTGTTTTTTTAGAAATATGCTGACGTGTTAATACTGCATTTTAATATGCAGTACACACAAACACTGACTTTGGTGACCCAGTGGTACAACCAGCTCCACAGCACCATCCTGGATGTAGAGCTGGGGCTGGTCAAAGATGAGATGGATGGGATGAGACGACAGCTGAATCCGGCCCTACGGGAACTGACGTGGGCTCAGGATGACCTGTGGGACTACATTCAGAGTACACGAGACCTGGTACAGGTACTGAAAATATGAAGGAAATGTTGTATTGAACTCCTAGCAAACAAAAAGATGCAAGGCAGTGCCTGCATTTATGGGTGAGTTTTTCAGTACATCTATTTTCTAGCATATTTAAATGATTTTCCTTTTTCAAGTAGAATAAGCACCGTCTCTCTCAACATTTGGGCTGATTTATTAAAATAAGCCAGTGGTTGCCTGTCTGCATGAAACCCAGAATCCTCTGTGTGTGAGCCAAGCTAGTTTTCTTAATTATAGCCCTATCTCAGGGCGCTTCAACTCTACAGCAAGCACTTGAAAAACAAAAAGCAACATGATGCCGGAAACATAATTATTGCCTGTAATTGTCGCTCTTTTTTTTTGCCATCGCCAGAGCATTTCTAGTCGTGTCCAGAAGAGCAAAGCTAATGTGGAAGCCATCCAGGCCTTGATGGGTAAATTCAGCAACCGCGCTTTCATTACCAGAAAGAGTCGTGATTCTACTCTCCTTGTTTTCTCTGACATTGAAGAGAGTGTTTCCAAACAGCATGCTCTTATTGCTAGTACAGGGGAGCAGATACACAAACTACTGCAGGTATATGCATCATATTAATCTCCATGCTGGAGAGATGCTGTGCACACATTGCAAATGTTGACACAACCCATATTCATGTGTATGTTGATCTGGTGTTTTAAACTTTTCATTCAACATGTAATTTTTCCAGGAGAACCAGTCTCTCCTCAGTGTGACGGGTCTCGACAGCAGCGAGTGGCATGCCTATACTGAGTACGCTGACAGGATGATCCTGGCAGGCTTCACCAGTGCAGTACGCTGTTCTCTGCAGTACCTCATGGACAACACAGATGCAGCTCAGCATATTACACCTCTGTTTGAAGTCCAGTTGGTGCTCAACGGCAATGAGATGACCTTTGACCCTTCATTAGACTTGAGCCACACTGGTAACTTTTATGATATTGTGGATAAGATGGTGGGCAACATTACAAGCATGGCTTCCCTCATTCCTAGAGTGGCAAGTCACAAACAGCTGAGTAACTATCAGGTGCTGCACAGATTATAAATTCATATACATACATATATTTCCATGTAAACAGACCCTTATCATAAGCGATCTTAATTTTCCATCTTGTAGTGTGACATAAATGAAATGGAGGATTTGTCAGACATGTGCCACATAATCCGCTCACGGGCACGCGCGTCTGTCGCTAAGGTTAGTGACATTTTTTTCTGATCCCATATGGAAGATTATTTTATGAAGTTTACAGGCGTATAGTTGTGAAAGTGTTTATTTTCAGGTCAGGGAGTACCAGGCGTCATTTTCCAGCTACCGCTACCTCTGGACTGATGACAGGTCAGCTGTATGTGGCTGTTTCTGATTTGTATGTATTGTTACCAAGTAAAGAAATCATTTTTAAAATGTCTCATGAATTCATAGGTCTGAATTTATGAGACAATTCCTGCTTTATGGACATGCGTTAAGTACAGAGGAAGCTGAGCTGTATGCCGACTATGAACTAAAAAAGAACCCACCCACCCTGGACAACTTTAAAGAACAAGTGTGTTTAACATTTGTGATCCATTCATGCTTTAACCTTGGTTTCTTTCAGTCACATTTGGAAAGCATTACAACAATAATAACTGAATTGTTCATTATTTCAGATCAATCTGTTTGAGTCTCTGTATGTGCGAGTGAGCAAAATGGAGGACCGAAGGGTGTTTTGTGGTTGGCTACAGCTAGACATCAGACCCTTTAAGCACACACTGATGAATGTCATTAAAAAGTGGAGCTGGATGTTCAAAGAGCACCTTCTTAACCACGTAAACCGGAGGTGAGAGACATAAAACTGAAAGGAAAAGTCAAAATATGTATATTTTTAAAAAGAGAAAACTTTTTTATCATGATTGAACAGACCATTTTTTATGCCAGTTGTTACCGGGAAAAGATTAACACACGAAGAATTAACATTCAGGAACACAGGTGTCGAAAAGATCAAAATTTATTGCGTAATTGATGAATATACTAAGCGCTT
>VOQK01027081.1:0-11528 GCA_015052645.1 Benitochromis conjunctus
TAATAATTATTTTTTTTTTTTTTTTTTTTTTTTTTTTATTTAAAAAAAAAAAAAAAAAAAAAAAAAAAAAAAAAAAAAAAAAAAAAAAAAAAAAAAAAAAAAAAAAAAGAAAAAGAAAAAAAAAAAAAAAAAAAAAAAAAAACAAAAAATTTAATAAAAAAGCAAAAACAAAAAAGAGAGAGAAACTGAAAATGAGTATGGAGGGGGGGGGGCTAAAACTGAAAAGTAAAAATTCTAAATTGTTATTTTCTACAGTTGCATGTACAGAGAGCGCGAGAACTGCTGTTGTTCCTCAGAGATTATGTTCGTTAATAAAATTTTGAAATATTACCAGCCGTTCTCTGCTTTTTGGTTTTGTGTTTGCATAGAGCTGCACGGAGTTATTGTAGTTCTGTGTTTTTTCTTTTTGTTTCATTTGGACTTTTTTTTTTCTTGTTTCAGTTCATGTTTTTTATTCTTTGAAAAGAATGAGTTTTAGTTTATTACTATTATTTTATTATTTTTAGTGTTATATTGTTCTTTTAATTCATATATTATAGGATGTCAGAGGCTGGATTTAGGAACATCTGTACAGTTCACTCACAGACTTGGAGATATCCAAAATGTCAAACATGTCCATCATCATGTCCTCATCAGGCAAATTCCATCTTTATCAGCCTAAATTAACAAATGCTGAAACTAAAGATATTTCTTCTATAATTTCATTTTTTATTATAATTAAATTTTCCAAGATCACAAAATTGTTAGTTTTTAATTATTTCAAAAGCTTTTAGTTAACTAAAATGTTTTTTCACATCTAGTTTTTAATAACATTGAAATATGATATCCTTTTATATTTGAATTGCTCCGGTTAAGTACAGAATAACATCTGCGTAATGGCACACTAAAATTATCAGTAAGGTTTCCACCAGGACTGATTAAAAAAAAGTTTAACAGGAAAATGTAAAGTGTTTAAGGTAACAAGCACGTCTGTTTGTTTTAAGGCAGAGCAGCAAACTACCCTAAAGGCCTGTTTAGAGTCCTGCTTACGCTGCTCGTCTTCACCCCAAAGATGTGTTTCTATTGATAGCAGGATGATGTGTTTGGTGTCCAATCTTTGTAGCGTTTCACAACCTAAATGTCTGAAACATCTAGTGATGGATTTGGGGCTCGAGTTAAACTCAGCCTGGAAGAGTCCACTCAGTCAACTTTAATATTTCTGTGTAAATCTTATTTGTGACCTTAATTACCAGCCATTCTTTAACTCATGCCCAGAGGACATCTGTCTGCTAACAGATTACATACACTGCCTCACCTATTTATGGATTGCATTGCAGCTGATAAGGTGAGTTGCGCTGTCACAAGGCAGAAAAGCCTGTTTGTCTTATGAGTCACCAGACTGAAAAATACAGATGTTACTTCCAAATGTTACAAGTCATTTTCCTTTGATGTCACAAACACTGCTTGGTGTATAAGAGATCAAATATTCTTCTTTTTTTTTAATCTTTTAAAATTTGTTTATTTTTTAACAGGGACAGTGTACATTAATAAACTCTGTTGTAAATGCAACAGAGTTAGCCATATGCCAGTTTTCATCTATAGTAGGGTGACCAACAGTCCTCTTTTTTTCTTTCTTTTTTTTTGCACTTGTTGACTTGTAAAAGCCTTTGTGACATTTTTTTATTTCACCATTCATTATCCGCACAGAGAAGTCATCGTTTAAATATGTTAAAGTTTTCTTTAAGCAAACAGTATTATTAAAGTTCTTCATGACTGGGCCAGGTGTCCTCCTTTTTGGAAATCAAAACATGGTCACCCTAATCTATAGTCTCAGGATTGATCTTAAAAGCAACCTTAAAACAAAACAATATATATAATATCAATATTATTTACAAAAAAACAAAGTGAAAAGAGAAAAATATAAATAAAAACCTACCAGATAACCTGTACAACAGGGAAACAACGTCGCAAAAGCAGAATAAAACCCAGTGCTGGCAAAACTAATGATCAACTAATTGTCAATCTTTTTAACTGAGGTTTGAAAGTATTAAGTGTATTCTGTTGTATTGTTGCACAGCAAGTTTAGACTGAACAAAAGAAACCCGCTTCCAATGCAACCCTGTCTAACTTGTAATAATAATGGTTGAGGAGCCATATTGTGTAAAATGGGATAAATAGCACAAATATTGATGTGTTTTAAAAAGATTTTTCAAAGTGAAGTAAAGTGTACCTCTGTAAAATTAAACAGTCAATTCCTGAAAATAGCTGTGAGTTTCGCGTTTCGATGAAATTACAGAGGTTTAATTTGTGATTTACTCTGAGTTTCCACCAGGGTAGCTGTTCTCGTGTCAGGTCCAGCTGTGAGTCACATGGAGACATCAAAAGCGACGACGGTTACTGACAGCTCCCTGGACTCCCGCTGTCTGGGGATTACCCTGAAATTAGTCAGTCTGTCTCCAAGTAGCACGTGTGTCATAAAAGTCGATCCCCGGGGCTGTGTGACCCTCGGATCCGCCCCCTGCCTGCCTGCTTCAGCGTCGTGCGGTTGTGCGCACTCACTGCGTAAAAGTCTGCGGACCATCTGTTACCACGAGCTGTCGACTTCAAATGGATTATGAAACGAAGGTTTTCCCTCACACCGGCGGCTATGGGCGCTATAACCGAATCGTGGTCGTGTTCAGCTGGTTCCCCAGCTTCGCCGTCACGCTGAATCTGTTCAGCGACGTGTTTTACACTCTCATCCCGGACTCGTACCACTGCAAGCCGGACCCGACGCTGCTGCCCTCCGCGTTCCTCCTCAGCAACTTCTCCACAGAAGGGTACCTCAACCTAACCATCCCCTGGGTGAACGGCTCCGGTCGGAGTCACTGTGAACTTTATAAGTACCCTCCCAACTCCTCGGACCTTTCCGAGTACGCGCCCAGAGAGAGGGTACCCTGCACCACAGGGTGGGAGTACTCTCATGTAGCGGGGCTCCAGAGCAACTTTGTCACTGAGGTAAGACGCACGTTTAGCCTTGGTGTTATATTTATTTATATATATATATTCAGATCTGTGGGGGAGTTAGGGGGGAGAGAAACAACAGGTTTTGGGTTTGGGTTACATTTTCTTTCCCGTTTAAGCAGTTTCCTTTCGCGTGCTCATTTCAGGCCTTGTTTCGGTGAGCTGCTCTGTCTGCTTGGAGGCATGCTGTGTCATGAAGACTGCTGTTAGGCAGCTTTCAGTCAATATTGACTCAAGCTGAGCAGTAAACACTTTCTTGTTGGCTTGAATCTTAGTGACTGTCATTTATCTGCCATGTGGCTTCTCAGGAGCATAGATGAGAGGCCAGCCAGGCAGGGAACAAATACCTGCTTCATAGTTCACATAAGAAGTGTATTTACATCTGCCTACAAGGAGGCAGGTTTTCATTCAAATATGCAGCCCTACATGCACTTTTGCTTTTAAGCAGGGTTTAACCGTCTTTGAACCCAGTTCCTCAACTCGGACATTGAGCTTAAATATAATGTCTTTGTCTCATTTTCTTAGTTTCCTTGCTTTTGTCCTGCCTCAGGATTCATCCCAAAGTATAAAAATCCCATCATGACCTCACAAACCCCTAAAACGTGAACAAGGGGCCTCCTAAATGGGAAGGCACAGGGTCCTTGCAAGCCTGAAATAAACATTTGCATTAGTTTCCTACCTTTTCTGGGTGATTTGTGTAGTAATTCTTTTGAATAAATCAGTTGGATGATTGAACTTTGATTGTAGATGCCACTGTCACCCCCTTTAGAAATGATGCCAAACAGTTTTAGTCCACCCCACAGTGGGACTGGGCTTCACAGCACAGAAGGTTATCTGTTAGGGTGGTGTTGTTTTTTTTTGTTTTTTTTTTGTTTTTCCCAAGGAGAATTCGTAAGTCTTAAAGACACTGAGCATAATGTTAAATGTGACACTGAATTTGCACACATGAGAAACTGGGACTGCCGTGGAGGACCACATCTATAAGCGGAACTCACTTCTGCTCATTATTAATTTGATCTCTTTATAAACCTATTGCTGTGGATCTCCACAGCAGTCCCAGTTTCTCATGTGGCTCATTGGGAAAATTACTTTCCCACCACTGAGTCCTAGCACAACGTGACCGCATGAAACATGCAGTCCTTAATTTCAGAAACACCTGGAGAGAGCGCAGCAGCAGCAGGAGGTGCTTTTAACAAATGATGTAATACAAGCTGAGCTCATAGAGCTCAGCAATGCTAATGTGAGGCAGGATGAAGCTTTGCTGTATGTTGGATGAGTGGTTCTCGACCAGTGTGCCACGAGGTAAGCAGGACACTTCGATGAAGCTACGGTGTTTCAAGGTGATGACGTGGCATCTTAAAATCCCACAGTGACGCTGCTTTAAGTAAAATAATTAAATGTAAGCTTGTGGGTAGGTAGATGGCAATGGATGCATTCATTTAGCTTTTGCTACTTCTGCTGAAGCACTGTGAGGCAGGCTGCTAACAGCCAAGTTTTGGCATCTCAAATGTTTTCATCTGTTGCTAAATCATCCAGACTGGTCTGATAAGACCATCCGCCTGCTGTATAACTTCCCCAGAGGAACACCAATGGAAAAATGGCTGCCATAGCACAAACCTCATGTAACATAATGCATTTTAAGACTACTCAGCCAAGGTACTGTAACTATACAGGCACAATTTCATAAAAACAAATGCAAAACAACTTACACGAACAGCTGGATCACAGTAAAGGATCCCAAATCAATGAAAAATCATTCAGGCGTGCGCACACACACTCATACACACACACACTCATACACAGACTCATTAAACTTGAACTATGACGTACCAATCAAATACATTATCTCAAAATAGAATTGCATAAACAGATGAGGTCTCCCACAGGTGCACAAACTCCTTTTTGTTTCCTTTTAGCTGTGTGTGCTGGTCTTTCCAGACCAGCATCAAGTCCCTTTATTCACTGCTTCATAGAATGAGCAAACATACTCTTCCAACATGGTGCATTACATGTAGCTCTCCTGGCCTGTAGAGATGCCAAAGTCCTGTAATTTGTCTGTTTCTGTGTTAGCGTGAAGCCCACTGGTTAATTCCCAGCACACATGGTTTGTATTTTAGAGGGACACC
Source organism: Benitochromis conjunctus (assembly GCA_015052645.1). Lineage (NCBI taxonomy): Eukaryota > Metazoa > Chordata > Actinopteri > Cichliformes > Cichlidae > Benitochromis > Benitochromis conjunctus. Next base: position 5,109 of record VOQK01027081.1, read on the forward strand.
TCAGACAGAATCATTTACAGTACTGCTGTGTGATCTTGGTGATCTGACTTAACCTCTGATGTGCCTTAGCAACACGCAGGTTTAAAAATGGTGTGAGGCTGTAAGCAGGATGAGAGACTCACGTCAGTCCTGTGTGAGCAAGAGGATGTGATGAGGAAGTAAAGGGAGAGAGGAAAATGAAGGTTGCCCCGAGGGTGATGGGAAGGCGGAGCATTTTAGGAAAGTGTTACAAAACTGAGATTTTTTATTTTTTATTTTTTTATTTTTAAGGTCTTTTTTTGTCCTGGGAACCATAAACACGTCAATAAAAAAATTAAGAAAGTGACACACTCTTGAGCTTAGTACGCCAAGGAAAAACTCATTTTAATTGCAGACTTCCGTATGTTGATAGAGATCTGGGTTGACATGTGAGATTTCAAACTATGCAGATATGTGGACACATCATAGATGTTTGTAATTAACTGTGGTTCGTGGACAGTTCATTATTAGCATCCTAACAGGTTGTTGTATACAGCTCAATCATTTGTTAAAAAAAAACTCAAAATATGCGTGACAGATATGGATCTGGAAAGGAAAGGGGGCCCACAGAGACTGACTGTGTGTACGGCCCAGAGCCCTGTGCTACACCCCTGCACATGCACACTACATCTGTTTTTGTGCCATAGTATCGAGCGGTACATTATGGGTAATTGCCCCTGAGCTTGTTCTCAGATTATTATCTGTGTATTGTGGCTTATCATGAGGCAAACTACCAGTGATGAGGACTCTATAACAAACAGTGGCAGTGGGAAATTAGAAGCCCCCCACCCCCCAGTTCCTTCCTGAGACCCTGAACACAACGGCTTCCTCCTCTCATGACGTCGTTCGCAAAGACAAAGGATCACTCCAGTAATGGGAAAAACTGAGCAGAGTACAACACAGGCGCTGGGTGGAATAACAGTCACTAACCATAGCTGTCCAGCACACTATAAGCCAACTTGATGAGGTTTTAGAGACAGATGTTTCCATCTGCAGCCACTAATGTTTGTTAGGCGCTTTTGTCCCGCTCTGGATTACTCTGCAGCGTCCAGGCTTCCAAAGGGCCCTTAATTTGTATGCAACTCTTTTACAGTCACACTCATTATTTAGTGCATATTTCAAAATGAATTTGCATCTGTTCAAATGACCACGCAGCAAATATGGCACCACATGATATTCCTATATAAGATGATGCACAGGGAGCTGTTGAGTTTTTACCTTCTGTAGGCAGCTAGAAGTCTGTGAGGAGACCCGACTGATCAAAGGGTTCAAGCAGTTCATGTTTGCTCTGTGAACCTGAGGTAAGTAAATTAAACCACATGTCTAATTCGTGTCATTGTTGGATCTAAAAGTAGAGCCCACCAGACAGCTTCTTCAGTGCCGTCATTCGTTGTTGCATGGCTTGAAATAAATTACGTTAAGTTCAATTGGAAAATAAGTCTGTGTTAGAAAGAATTTTTATTTATTTATTTATTTATTTTTTAAATGCTTGTGCCACTGCAATTACCTTAGTTCCAGCACATATATTGACATAATGGCTTTTCTTTTAACAGAAAAGTCCTCTTTTTAACTTGGAAAGATAAAGCTAATAAATGGAAAAACCTCATCTAAAACTGCTAAAAGGTAAGTCGCAAGATTAAAGCCTAAGCTAATTTTATAAACCAGCATTTGGTACACTATTTGTTTGTTTTTAACTACTACCATAAAAGCACTGATCATGGTCTTTTTATATAAGGAAGGTCTTAGGAACATTAACCATTGGTTTTTATAACCAATAATGACACCACCCCTCTCAGTTTAGGCCAGAAGCTTCAGCAGGAGACTGACACTGGAGTGCATGCTGTCATGTGAAAAAGAACAGAAGAGGAAAAACGAAGTATACCTCATGATTCAGTAGCTTGAAGAACCACCTTTAACTTGAAGTAATACAAAAAGGCATTACTTCATCAGCCTCTCACATCATCGTGGGGGAATTTTGGCCCACTCTTCTTCTTGCTCATTGAGGTTTGTAGGTGTTCAGCTATACTCTGCACTCTTACAGTTGACGTCTCTACTGTGACTGGATCTTTACAACGCCTTGATTCTTGTCTTTTTTGTCGTAGTCATTCAGTTGTCCTATTGCATGACCCAGTTTCATTCAAGCTTTAACTCTTGCAGTAATGGCCTCACATTTGACTCTAGAATACTTGGGTGCGCAGAGGAATTCATGGTCGACTGCCGGGTGCCCGTCCCGTGCGGTACCAGTGCTGCGCTGATCGTTTAGAGCCATACTTGAACAGTCTTTTTATAACTGTACTGTCATGAAATTTAACATAGACATTAACACTGAGGGCTGTAGAGTCTCAGATGTAGCTCTTGGGCTTTTATGTTTTGTTTTTTGCAGTCTCTCTGAATATTGAACGATCAGACCTCAGGCTGATTTTGCTGGGACGTCCATTCCTGGGAAGATTGTTGCATCATATTAACAACCCGCAAACCGCAGTTAATCAAGTGCATTTGATTATCAGCACCTGGCTGCTACGTAGACTCTTCATTTCTATGGTAGGGGTACGGGTGCACTTTTTCGTCGGTCTGCATAGAGTCATATGAATAGTAAGTTTTCACAGTTACAGCAGCGTTGGTATGCAAGTTCAAGGGCCAGGTGCATTGGACACCACTGACATGGCATTTGTAAATTTGTAAATCCTTACCAAATATTTACAAAACAAACTTGATCACACATAAAAATCTCATTGTTAAAGAGCAAGAAATGAGGAACTGGAACCATGAATCATGGAACCTGATTAAACTGGTTTACAGCAAAACCGTATCACTTACTCAGCTGACAGATTAACAAAATGAAAAGCTGTTCGTTTTAAATGTTGCATTAACTTCAGTTGACCCTCCTGGCCCCTGTTTTAAATGTCATTCACTCCACGTGATGCTGGTCAAGCGATCCAGTCACGCCCGGACACATCTTTGTGACATATCTAAACTGAATTATTTTCAAAATAACCACAAACACGCTGATCAGAAGAACCGATATTAACGAAAGAGGGCTTGTTGATTTATGTGAATAAATACTCGAGATGATCTGTTTTCTTAGCTACTTGTTGAGTTAAGTGTGGCTGGAGGACTGAAGCCTGTCCCAGGAGACGGGGCAGAAGGCGTCATGTCTGTATTAGCTTTAATTATTAGCCGTTTAATGCCACGTAGCAGTCTATCTCAGCCTTGTTTACAACCATTCTGCCACATTTGATCCCCCAAAGCAAACCCTAAAATGTGATCAGCATATTGGAAAGTGACCTCATGCAGTCAGTTGTTTTAATTTAGCTCCTTTCTGAGCTCTTCTCACTTTCCTGAATGTTTCCTTTGATGCTTTGACTTTAGACTCTGCAGCCAGATCCATCTGTAAAATACAGTAAACATGACGTGTGTGTGTGTGTGCGTGTCTGTAGGAAAATAGAGGAGATGAGACAGGAGGGAACGTAGATAAGAATTTTCTTACAGGCAGGGACTGGTACTAACCAGGCGTAAAGCTGCTGGCACTTTATTCTAATGTAATAACACTGTCAGCAGGCATCTTAACTCGATTACAAACAACATGATCTACATTCCTGCTTCCCCCACAGACGGCTCTCTGTGCGTTTGACTCGACTGCTATTCTCGGCATGTTACACAGCCAGGTTATGATGTATACAGCATGTTGGTAGCAGCTTTAATTTGTGCCTTTTTAAGTCTTATATTGAATAGTGCTTTGTACATAAAGTATAATTGCATCGTTATGACTGAAGCCTTTCGTCCTGAGGTTCTGGGTTGTCTGCGTTTAGCTTGACTTAACTTTTAGTTGGTCACTTGCTTTTCACCTGATTGCAATATAAAATTAAGAAACGGACATTTTTAAAATCTCACCATCTTGGAAGCTGGATGTGGGTTACCTCTGGATAACTAGCATACAAATGCTCATCAGAACTGGAGCATAAACATTTTGGAAGGACTGCTGCTAGAATTAACTACACATTAAATACCATCACAAAACTCCTCAAAGGCACCAACACCACAAACAGTCGATGGACCCGGTTAGTGACTTGAATTAGTGGATCTAAAGCCAGAAAATGGCTCGCTGTCAGGACCCGTAAGCACCTTTTTAATCATGCGTAGTACCATGTTGGGCTCCTTTTGCCTTCAGATTTGTCCTGCTGGAAACACTCCTCAGAGATTTTAGTCCACGGTGACGTGATTGCTGCACATCCGTCATGTGAATCTGCCGCAACATCCCAAAGGCGCTCCATCGGATTGAGATCTGGTGACTGTGGAGGCCATTTGAGCACAGTGAACTCACTGTCATGTACATGAAACCAATTTGAGGCAATTTGACCTTTGTGGCATGGTGCGTTTATGGGTTGGACGTAAACGACAGTACTCACTTAGGCTATGGCGTTTAAACGATGCTCAGTTGATATTAAGAGCCCCAAATGTGTGCTGAGAAGGGTTTTCTGGACCATTTTCTGTAAACCATAGAGATGATTGTGGGAACAATCCCAGTAGATCAGTAGTTTCTGAAACACTCAGACCAGCCTGTCTGGCAGGATTGACCATGGCACATTCAGAGTTGTTAATGATCTTTCTCATTCTGATGCTCAGTCTGAACTTGACTGTGTTTACCTGCCAAAATGCAGTGGATTGCTGCCATGTGATTGGCTGATTTGGATATTTGTGTTAACAAGCAGATGATCGGATGTATCTTAAAGTGTTTGAACAACACTGTAGGTATACACAAGAACTCTGACATTAGAGCACTGAATTATTGTCACATTTAAAACATTTTAAGCTCGTGACATTCATCAGTGTTTGTGCTGCTTTTTCCTCCTCTGCAGTGGAACCTGGTCTGCAGTGACTACTGGAAAATCCCTGTGCAGCATATCTGCTTCATGACTGGATGGATTCTGGGATACTTATTTCTAGGCACCCTGTGTGACTGGTGAGTAATAATCTCAGTTGATATGTAACTCTAAATAGGATATTAAGAACATAAACGCCTGAATAAATGTGTTAAAACGGTTGCACTAGATCATCGTTTGTTTTTTGTTTTTGTTTTTTTGGTGTGTGTTGACCGTTGGGGCCGTGTAATTTCACTTGTACATGTTTTACGCCTGTGTCTTCAGGTTGGGTCGTCGGCGAGGTTTCCTCCTGTCCGTCAGTCTGTCCAGTCTGTTGGGTGTAGCTCTGTGTTTGTCCAGGAGTGTGGTGGTGTTTCTGCTGCTGCGTCTGTCTCAAGGCGCCTCACTCGCTGGGCTGTTTGTGTCCTCCTACATTGCCCGTGAGTAACCTGTATCCACATTTTAAAGCTGATGTCTGGTAGTCGACCTTTTTCACTGATCGACCTCAACAGCGGAAGAAGGAAAAGGTTTTATGGACTTGTCACATGTTCACATTTTACTTACACACAAAATGAGAGGCCAGAGGGTAAATGACAAGTGGCACGTGATCATTACTGTACATCTGCCATGGCATGCTGTTTCATTAATGTTTCATGCATGTTTCATTGAGGGGAAAATCCCTCAGCCTGACATGCTCTCCGGTTTCAACTTTAAAGTGTGCTCATCAGCTTGTTGTCTCTCTTTTTCTTTTCTTTTTTTTTTCTTCTTTTTTTTCCCTCTTAAATCATTGACCAATCATTGTGATGATACCTGATGCTATATCGTATTAAGAAATATCTGTTGTGTAAAAGTTATATAAAGTAAATGTATTTGCCCAGCTAATTATCTGTACACCGTGCTGTGGCGAGCTAACCTTATCAGTGGAAAAGATAGAAGTCCCTATCATCCCCACAGAAGCGGATCAGAAATCTTGCCTGTCCTATCTTTATTTGTGGAGAGTCCTCAAATCAGACTTGATGCCTTCATAGTGAAGTCTGAAATTCAGGTATTAAAGGAACTGTATGGACCCATACTGCAGCATTGCATTAAAGTAAACTCCTTACCTTCTGTCTAAATCAGTATCTTTGATGGATCACTGTTGGACGCCGTGCTTCTTGTTTGATTCTCCAGACAAATGTTAAACTTGACAGCATTTTATTGTGAAAGTTGTTTGGGGGCATCGGCGTCACTGTTATCGAGCTCATTTTTTAATATCCGTATTCATTAAACTGTGTCGTTTGCAAAGAGAGGCTGTAGATAAATATAACCACCAAGTGTATCTAATCAGTTCAGCTTCCATCCATCACGAAGTCTCTGATAACATGAGGAATAATTGAATAACTTTCATGATATCGCATCATCCGTCAGACAAACTACACATTTGTCTGGCCATATAATTACATTAGGAGACTAAAATATAGAGACATTGCGTATTATGGTCATAATTCTCTTTTTTCTTTTTTTTTTTTTTTTTTTTTTTTTTTTTTTTTTGCTGTTTTTTTCA
>VOQK01027082.1:6980-20354 GCA_015052645.1 Benitochromis conjunctus
AAGAGCTGTATACAAACTTCCCTAGATGTGTGTCAAGATGATTAGACCGTGTCAATAACTTGTAGCTGGAGTAAAACCGATAAAGAGCTTACCTCATAACTGCCAGCCTGTAGACAATGGAGAGTGTTTATCTTGTCAACAAGATGGAGCAGGATACACCCTCTGGGTGTAGTTCACTATTATCTACCTGCCAAACCAGCTCTAATCACTGCAATGGAACTAGTGTGATAGAATAATAAAAACTAACTGTATGTAAGACATAAATAACTTCCATAATGCATACGTACACACATACATTTTATATAAACAGTGGTTACCGCAGTAGATTTTACATTCAGCGGTGCTCCAGCAGATATAGCTATTCATTAATGATACTGGACTTATTTGTATTTGAGATTAAAACACTGAAAACTCTTTTGCACAGCTCTTTGTTAGTATATTATTATTTATAACTGTTGTTTGCTTGATATTAGGGCTAACATGAACTATGACACTTGGAAAATATGATTCTTTTCCTACTGAGCTTCACAGTATTGACTGTTTTTAATGCTGGACTCTACGGCCACAGAGCTGTCTTGATTTCCTTTAACTAGAAATAAAAATGTTTTATATTTTAAAGCAAGATTTTCTTGTCACAGCGTTTGACATCAAAAATGGTTTAGCTTACCAGGTTTAGCAAGCAACCCATATGCTACAGGGCTGATGTGCAGTCCTGGATTTGAAACTTTCCTGAGGCGATGTACTGCGTGCTCTGTTCCCAGCTTTCCTGTCTTCTCTCTGAAGCATCTCTGTTGTTTTAAGACAGGACTTAAAGAGGTGACTGATACTTCAAAGGTGTCCTGAAGCGTTCCTGTCTGCCTGTCTGCCACGACCATGTATTGTGCTAGTTAGAGCTAAAGAGTCTTTTAGGGATGTTGTGGAAATCGCACTTTCATAACATAAACGTTCTCTACCACACACAACAAAAAAACTGCACAGAAACTTTCTTTTGGGTTTACAGATACTGTAAAATACTGAGTGAGCGGCATCACTTCATGACCACAGCATACCTATCTTCTGATGGCTGCTTGCAGCAGGATAACACACCATGTCTCAAAACTCAAATCATCTCAAAGTGGTATACCTAATAAAGTGGCTCTTGAGTGTATCTCAATAAACCTCTTCAGTGTGGCACTCATCCCTCCTGCTACATAGTCCTAACACATGTAGTTCTGGCATACTGAGATGGAAACGTTTAAGTGAAATCTCCCTTGAGAGCATTTTAGAAATTCATGTGGGATTTTTTTCTCTGACGTCAGATTTCTTTGAATTTACTGCTCAATGATTGTTCATTCTATTTACAGATTATCATTAGAGTTATAGAAAACTTTTGAGGTCCCATTCAATGATGTAATTTTATTTGTACTTTTTTAACCTCCTTTGCTTTTGTCTCTCATACTTTCTCAGGTCTTTTGACAAACTTTGAAAACTCCTTTGGGATCGTTGTTTTAATCGTCATCGCTCCATTAATGCACGCAAGAGACTAAACACATCTTTCGCGTCTCTTTCTTCAGCCTGTACTTGTTGTGGGTTCAAATGATAAAAGAGATGCTATAACGACCTGCCACAGCTTAGGCCGTGAGTCTGTATCATTACAGGTCACCTGCTTTATACCACAGGTATTTGCTGTGAGTATACAGACAGACAGAGTGGTCAAGAATTGGCTTACTGTGACCTCCGCCCCAGTAATCCACATTGTCTTTACCATAGCCTATTGTGACGCATAGGATGTCTTCTTTATCCCATCCTTCAGGCGCTCACGAAGACTTCTGGACTTTTTCCAGGTAACCTACAGTTTAAATAATGCTAACTGTACGGCCACAGAAACAGTGCGTTTGACCTCACTGCTCCATAGATTAACATGTCAACGGGTTCGCAGTCACCAGATGTCGATCCAATAGAGCACGTTTAGGATGTGGTATAACAGGAGACTTACATCATCTGCAGCATCTGTGTGATGCTATCATGTCACTATGGACCAAAACCTGTGACAAATGTTTCCAGCACTTTGTTGAATTAAGACCGTTCTGAAGACATAAGGGGTCCAACCTGGTACTAGTAAGATGTACCTAATACAGGCAGACAGTGGTCTGTCTGTACTAGGTACCGATTAAAGTGGTCAAGTGTTCTCTCACTTTGACCTCTGACCTGGTAATCCGCAATGTCTTACCAAGTCCATTTGTGACGCATACTTCATCCCATCCTCCAGATTCTCACCGCGAATTTTGGACTTTTTCCAGGTAATCTATGCTTGATGTAATACTTACGGTACAGACACCCAGACAGCGTGTTTGACCTACCAAAGCATAAAACCTGCACCTACTTTGCAGGTTTTATGCTTGTTTGACCATGCTTGCTTTCTACCTCAGTGGAAATTTGACCCCTGTGTGAAGTACAATAATAATTAGAGTATTTAGAGTAATTAGAGTAATTAGAGTATTTTTTACCTTTTCATGGTTCAGTACAGATTTAACAGAGCAGAAAGAACATTATCTAAGACCAGGGCTGAGCAAATATGGAAAACATGTCCTCCACAAAAATGACTGGTGAAGCTTGAGACTTTTAACATTCATTATTTTTGAGTGACTTAAACTAATAATACACTGGAGGACAATCACTGATTTCCTCTTTAGTCTGACTGCCACAGCTGCAAGCTCTGATGCAGCAGGCATCACACAGATGGGCATGGTATCCATGGAGATTGTGTTGGTGTTAGCCAGGCTGCCCACTACAGATATATAGCTTCATTTAAACCAGTAAGTAATAGTACTTCTTTCAGATCTTGACAAGGTTTTTGGAAAATGAAGCTATTTCAGTCGGGGATGTTTGTAATGGTTAGAGCTCCAGGCTGAGACATACAGTGCTGTGAAAAAGTATTTTGCCCCCTTCCTGATTTCTTGATTTTCTGCATATTTGTCAGACTTAAATGTTTCAGGTCATCAAAGTAATTTTAAAATTAAACAAAGATAGCTCAGTTGCAGTTTTGAAATGATGATTTAATGTATTAGGAGAAAGGGGGCTATCTAACCCAACTTAGCCCTATGTGAAAAAGTAATTAAATGTATTATGTAAACCTGAGTTTAATTTTACCAGCCACAATAATAAAGAGACTGAACAAAAGTGGCATCCACGAAAGAGGTCCAAGGAGAAAACCACTGCGGACCAAAAAGGTCACAAAGGCTCGTCTCACATTTGCCAAAAATATCTTCATCATAATCCGCAAGATTTTTGGGACAATCTTCTGTGGACTTATGAGATGAAAGTTCAAATATGTCTTATTACATCTGGCGTAAAACTAACAGAGCACGTCATAAAAAGAACATCATAGCAACAGTCAAATATAGTAGTGTGGTAGCGTGATGGTTTGGTGTTGCTTAATGACTTGCTGTAATTGATGGAACAATGAATTCTGGTTTCTACCAGAAAATCCTGAAGGAGAATTTCAACGAAGATTTTGGAGGGGCTTATTCATAATCCATACTTAAATCAGACTGAGATGCTTTGCAGTGACCTGGCCATTCAAAATCCTCCAGATCAAAGGTGGAAAAAAAACCCAACAGATGTTAGGCTCCAGAAGTTGCAAAGCTTCTCTGCCTGGATCAGAGAAGAGAAGACATTGAAGTTATGAACTCCTTTAAGAACCTGGATGTTCTCTGATCTATTCAAGAAAGAGATCGCATCTGCTCAGGACACTCAGGTGAAGGCACCACAGGTTATTTCTTCCTGCTGCTCATTAGATAAAATCACAGCACTGACATACACATAACTGCTTTTGTCCACTATTATGCAAAATATTATGAAACAGCAATGAAAGTAACCATTATGATCATCCGTCTACTTTAACATTATATTGTATTATCATCCTATTCCTCACCTTTTATTTATTTTTTTAAATGTATTATTAACCTTTCATCTCTTTGCTGCTGAAGCACTTGAAATGTTCCTGCTGTGGGTCCAATAAAGATTCATCTCTCAGGAACAGTCACTTCCTACAGCACTGCAAACGAAGCATAAAATGATGAGCTCTGTATAATAAGTAAAATGTTAACATCTTCAAGTACAAAACTAACAGTCTTGTTAGTAATAGTGTTGCACATTATGTTAATGTAGCGTGATGAAACCTTTGGCTTCTTATTTCAGACTGCTAGAATGAAAGTAACAGATGTTTGCTTTCTCCAGGAAGCAGCGCTGTATTCTTTGGGGCACATGACACAGGATTACATTTCTTATTTCTAAATTAAGGTGCTGAATATGCTAGCCTTAAAAACTGTAATACAGCTCAGCACAACTCTTGTCTTACACTGATGAGTTTGACTTGTGGAGCACTCTCACGCCACCTGGTGGCAAAAGGACAAACATGGAAAAATAGAGAAGAAGAGCATAAAGACTGTTTTTTTATTTGAATAACTATGAGTTCAAATAAGTAAAAAACTAAACTAAATTGTTACAAAACAAAGTAATGCAAAATTTCAACATGAGATATTTTGTCACCTTATTAACTATTGAAAAGGAACTAATAACAATAATAGAAGCCACAAATTAAAAACTACAGAAGCTTTTCTGGGAAATAAATTAGAAAAGAAATGGGATCTTTCTTATTCCAGTAAATACATCAACACAATAAGTGATTTCTTATAGAGATAAAACTGCTGCTTAATGTAAAATTTGCATTTGCTAAGCGCTTATTGTATAAATCAGGCATATTTCAGTGCTGTGCAGTGAAATGTTGTTAATGTTAAGTATAAAAACACCTGAATTACATTTTTCTGCCTGAGCTGAAGAGCTGGAAGTTGCGAGGGCAATGCCGGAGGGATGCAACTCCGTGTGCGGTGACACTGCGGAGAGCTGTGTGCAGCTGTGAGGACCGCAGGAGAGACAGGGAGGGAGGTGAAGGAGCGTCACAGCCAGCAAGCAGGAGCAAAGGAGGGAAATCTGTGTGGAGGAGGGGCTTCATCGAGGGAGAGGGAGGTTATAAGAGATGGTGGGAAAAAACCGAGAGAGAGAGAGAGGGAGACTGTGCGCATGAGAGGTGAAGATGCTGTTGCCAGGGAACAGCGCTGAAATAGAAACATCCATTTTTTCCTGCTCTCCGGAGGAAACAAACTCCGTCAGTGATGGAGAATCCAGAATGGACTGAATGTGAGGGAAACAGGTGATCCTGACTCCGAGCGGCCTGACAGAATCAAAGAGAAGGTAGGCAGTTGTTATTACGTAACCATCATAACACTGCTCCCATACGGCTGACATCATCACAGCAGGATTAAAGCCTGGGGTGGGGGCATTAGTGTTGGTGGAGGAAGGAGGAGGAGGAGAGTGATCACCATGAAACATGCTAAAGGTTCAGAGTGAGGATTATTGTTATTTTGATCAGAAAGCAGCACGGAGAGGACACTGGGAAGGTGAGACCAGGATGGTTTCTGCTGCATGGTGACAGACTCTCCTCTTATTCGCCTCTCTACAGGAGGACACAGTTTCTGCCTCAGCCTCCATTAACAGTGGCAGTAAATAACAAGAATTGTCCAGCAGCCATCAGCACACACCTGCAGATGTAAACAGCGATGATCCAAACTCAGCAGCTTTAAGGAAGGGGGACCATCTGAAAGGGAAGCAGGGAAGCAGAAAGTCTTTGTAATTACAGTATGTGAGTATCCTGCTTTTAAACCATGGGTTTCTCTGCTTTCCGCTCTCATAAAGAGCTCTTCTTCTGAGTAGATTCTACTGATGGGAGGCCCAGAGGGCAAATCATCAAACGTGACATTCAGTGCTTTGTTTCCTTCTGCGACTGCATGCAATTAATCACTGAGACGGTTTTCATTCGTCTGCTAATTGAGGGCTGGCAGTCGTGACACAATAGCTTCTTTGCACGCATTTAAAGGCCACGCAAACAAAATTTTCTTTGTCAGCTTCTCAATAAGAGTGATACAGCAAGAGCCAAGATTATTCTTTTTATTATCAGTTTGTTTGCTCTGAAGTGGAGCGGGCTCAATAAGAAAAAAGGGAAATGTTTAGATCACAGTGGGATGACAGTCGTGGGAGCCGCTGGTTTTCTGTGAATACAAGCTGATCAAACTGTAACTACACAGTCAGGGTGAAGCAGATTTCAGGTGTCACGCTCTTCAAACAGATCTTTTTTTAAAATTTTGTTTCCAGTGTTGTCAGAGATATTAAGAGATGTTGAAAAGATGTTTTGACATCACTCTCTTCAGGCTGTACATGACCACCTCTCTGTTGCCTTTCATCCTCAACTGTTCTATTGATGCTTATCTTTGAGTAAATGATTTCATAACAGAGAGGAGAGAAAACTACCTCTCCGCTTCACTTGATCCCACCTGTTGTGTATCAAAGAAAGAGTAGTTGTCAGAAAAAAGTATGTGGTAATATTTAAGCGAGTGCAACGCCAGTTTCAGGTCTCAGGTTGGCCGAGCGCAACAGCATCAATAGTTCACGAGACAGAGTTTTGGAAATGAGGGCAGGCCTGCCATCTGGACATAAATCCCCACCAAACACGTGCAGCTGCAGCATTACTTTGTGTTCATCAATCAGCAGTTCACTGTCTGTGCAGCTGAGCCTTAGAAAGAGACGCGTACGCCACAATAAACCACATGCAGTCATTGTGTGAGATCAGAGGAAGGCAACTTGAAATGTAATTTAACGAGAAAGGTCTCAGTTAAAATGGCATTTATACGCTCATCAAATCTGCACCAAACACTGCAACTTTCTCATCGGGTGATGCAGTGCAAATACCTCTTTTCTCCATCATTTAGAATCCATTCACATTGCAGCTGTACCGGGAACATGTAGCCGGAGGACCTGCACCTTTTAGCCCACATTTGCTGTTTTTTCTTTTTTTTTATTCCACACATCAGTGCCAACCCAGTGGACAAATGGATCGCAGTAAAGTCTGCATCCGTAGCCTGATGAACTCTGGCTAGGAGAGTGACATAGGGAGACACAAGACTTACACATGGTCTTTATGTTGTGCTTGACTAATTCCTGATGGTCAGGAATAAAACACTGTGAACCTTTCCATCAAATACCAAATATAGAGCATGATGTCATGGAGGGAGATATCTGCTTTGGTTCTATACCGTATGGAAGCTCAGATCACGATCTGCTTTACAGAATCACGTGCTTGTTGTGCCCTGAGGATCTGTACTGTATGAGCAATGGGATGTTATGGGATGTTTTATTTCTGTCACTCTCCCCAGGGATCAAGGGGAAGGAAACCTACTGGGACTTGGTTATGTCAAATTGTTATTTCTGTGATTTAACTACAGAACACTTAAGGCTAAATTGTTCTTGGTTTCAGATTTTGTCCTTTAAATACAGTCTCCCTGACACAAGCAAGACAATGCATGTACTCTGCTTTCCCGATCGTCCAATTCCAGTCTCTAAAACCTCTGAGTCCATTACTTCACCTGTATATGATATGCTAAAGTACTTTAGTGCAAAGGCTACATAATGAAGTTCCCTTTATGACTGATTTTATTTAACAGAGAGAAGCGGAAACAGAATCAGAGGAGGGTGACAAATCCAAATTTTTGTGTCACCCCCAAGGGTCAAGCTCCAGACATGACACATTTCCCATGATGCAACTAGAGACAATACTGTGCATACTGCGACTTTTAATTCATCCTCTGACAAGATGATCCCACACCACTCCAGTGATGTTGAGGTCTGGACTCTGGTAGTGCTTCATTGTGTGTTTTTCTATTCAAGTGGGCTATTACAGCATTTACACTGTGTGTGGGGTCAGTGTTGTGCTGAAAAAAGGATATTGTTTTCAATCAGACATTTTCCACATGGTCTTGCATGCTGGATCAAAATCTGATGGTTCTTTTCTGCATTTATGTTTCCATCCTTTTTGACATAATCCCCAACACCACCGACTGAAATTCAATCCCAACCATGTTGGGTGACTATAAACGGACTATAAACTTCCATACGGTATGACTATAAACACTCTTATATTGCTCGCCTGACACTCATCCCGCCATAAGACCTGTTATGGATGACTTCCAGTCTAGTTCTTGTGTAATTTGGCACACACCAGCCGTTTCTCCCTGCTTCCCTTCCTTAAGAATGGTTTCATGCAGCCACCCTTATCTGAGGTCATTTCTGAGGAGATGTCAGTGAACTGGAGATGCATCATCTTAGGGGCCAGATGCATCTCTCATATTCTCCATCACGTCTTTTATGTTTTGTATTTTTTTTCCATTTCTTAAGAACATGACTTTCAGATGCTGTTCATCTGCAGTAGATATATTTTAGGTCTGCTACTTCTTTTGACCTTATTTAGCAAACCTTGCTAAGATATGCAGAGTTTTCAGCTAATAGCTTTTGGGGAAACACCTTGTTGGTGCAAAAAATTTTATTTTATGTCTGTCAGGTGTTATTTTTGCCATTTTTCATAGATTCAACCAAAGAAACGGGAACAAATTATGTGTTTTGCGACAAGCTGCTAATAACAAAGTGTCTAAAGATATCATTTAAAACTGGTTCTTCCCCAGATTCTCTGTTAAGTGGTGATACAACACTGCGTCGTCCTGTGAGTTAGGTGTCTTTTTGATGCCTGAATGATTGACAGGTCAGTGTTAAGTGCCTAAGCAAACAAAGAGATAAACAAACTCCTTGGAAGCTAAATATAAATAGCTGGTGGCTTAAAACTTTTTATGTTAAATCCTGATCATTAAGCAGCCACGCTCATCTTTCTCCACACTTTCAGTTTGTAATACAGACAAGTATAGGAAGCCAGAAGAAGACATCATTCAGGTTGTGTAATTTGGGTGGAGTGTCTACTTTAATAAGGCTGCAACGACTGAATGTTTTAGCAGCGTGTTAAACCGTTTGGTGAACTTCCTGGTGAACGGCTCGATGAATTCTTTTACTTGTTTGTCTATTACAGCGAGCTGAAGCCCATCCTCGCTGTCAGAGGATGGGTACAGCGGAAGCCACTTTACGCATGGACAGCATGGAGGTTAAGGACGAGTGGCAGGATGAGGACTTCCCCAGGTACGAGACAGAGAAACAGACAGTCTGCGTTTGTGCGTGCAGTTTGTCTGATTTGTGCAGAAGCTTTTGCAAAGAGATGGAGCTTCGATGGAAAGTCTGTCACATGTTGTGTGAGTGCGCTGAGGGCCGAAAGGAAGCAGGTGTGTACTTTCCATGATGTAGTCACCAGGTGTTATGTGATGAGGCTGTAGCAAGTCAGCGAACAAAATAGCAACCAGCAGATGGAAAAAAAGGAGCAGTTAAATACCTCACAGTGTCCAGCAATGGGAGACTAGCCACTCGCTCTACTGCTGGCCAAAATCTTTCTTTGACAGCAGAGGAAATGTGCTTTTAGAAGCTGAGCAGAGAAACCTTCATTATCTTCCAAACACATCCTGTGAATGTCTGAAAAATGTTTTTGTGTTTAAATGCTGCTCGGGAATCACTAATCCGTGTGTTTAATGCATTTATCAAGGTTAAAAATATCTCAGGATGACTTCACGCGAATTATTGTGGTGGAATATTAGGTAAGAGAAGTGGAAAAATGTGTTTGATCTGAGGTAATTTCAGACCTGGAGGTCTGCGTTAGAAACAAATGCTTTCACACCGAAAATTGTTTTTCTCTTCCCTACTGCTTTATTCGCTCGTCCCAACCTCGCTTCTTCATAGCTACTGACAATTTAATAACAGCAATTATCCAGCAGCTCCATCAGCCCATACTTGTGGTGTTTCTGGGTGTGTTTGTCTGTGCATGCAAGTCTGTGTTATTGCCTGTCTGCATATGTGTGTGCACTCTAATCTAGCCTGCTCAGCCCCTCACCGTGGTTTCAGCTGTCCTATTATAAAATCAGAGGGGAGTTGGTAATTGCTGGTGTTGCTTTCTCAAACAACAGGGTGAAAAATATTTAAATCAGGTCTCACATCGCAGCCTCTCTAAAAACAAAGGGCAAAGAGCAAAATGCCGAGAATGACTGTTCGTACTTCATGGTTTTTAGTGGTTTCCATCATCGCAGCTTATTTAGTTTAACTGTTGTGCTTATAACATGCAATTATATAACAGCCAAAACAATCATTACTCTGCAGCAGGAAAACATTAAGCCAGATATAATTCCTATGCATGTACAATGATTTCTAATTTAACTGTTTATTTATGCTGCGTTCATGTTTTTCCCTGCAGGCCGCTGCCAGAGGATGGAGACGCATGTGGTCTCTCTGACAGCAGGACCAGTAGGTGGACTAAATATACACCATTATATTTATTATACTCACACATATATGTATAAGGTGTATCCATACTTTCCTAATGTGGTGTCTTAGATCCTCCCACCACTCTAAATGTCGGCGAATCCATGACCCAACGTAAGCGTCGCACGCTGGTCGCCCCCGACATGAACCTGTCTCTGGATCAGAGCGAGGGGTCGGTGCTCTCTGATGACTTCCTGGAAACGCCAGACGACCTGGACATCAACGTTGATGACATCGAGACTCCCGATGAGACTGACTCACTGGAGTTCATCAACAATGGCAACGAGCTAGAGTGGGAAGGTCAGACTTTTATATTAGAAACATTTAGGTGGTCAGTGGGGGAAAGTTTTTAAGGTAATACACGTTAGAATTTAGCACCCAAAAACTTCTAAAGGGAAATTATTAGCACACATAATGACCACAAATTGACAAACTACACACAATCTTTATGTAATGATTTTTATCTGGTTATTGTAATAAACCAGAGCAAATGTAAAATAGAGGCACATTTATTTCCGCACGCTAAAATCAAGGCAATAACTATTACACACACAACACACACAGTATAACAATGAAAACAATGACACACACGCTAAAGAAAAGGGGAAATGCTGGTTACTGTCACAAATGACAAAGCATAACTATGAAACATGATATGACACTGTACTGTGTGTTGATTTAGACAGATGAGAAAAGCCGAAGAGAGTTAAAATTAGCCTTAATGCAAATTTAACTAATGGCTCTAACATTATCAAACCCAACTTCTGTGATGCTCTGGAGTTGAAATTCCTAGCAGTTTTACAACATAGTGAGAGCTCACAAATGATCCTTCAGCTCCTCTAAGGGAGGTCTAAGGGAGGCTTTTATGTCAGTGCACTACATAAATGCAGTCAGTGGTCAGTCAGCCGGTCCAGATGTTACGTCTACAAGAGGTAGTAGCTTTTCGTTCGCCTCTGCAGGGGCTTTTGTTAGGAGCCCTTTGGTGAAGCTTTTATCCTTTGCTGCATTGCCTTCATCACATCTATTGTAGTAATTTTTCCTCTAGATTTTCTTGTTCTAAATGTGTGCTTCGGGCTTTGGAGCGATCGTGCTGTTTTAGAACAAATAACTGCTGAGTCTGTGTATCCTTTCGGGATGAGTTTTTACCCAGCCGAGCAGTTTCTTGTTTATTTAATTTTAGCACAACAAGAAGGTCACATCCAAGGGGAGCAGACATTTTTGCTCTCTGGTACCATGTTTTTGGTACCAGATCGTGTGCTTCAGCCATGCAGCGATCACTGACGTTTCTGTGTTTGCAGCTCACCCAAGCATTCAGGTGAGACGTCAGCCACTTCTCTATCTTCTGTTTAAAGGCGTTGTCTCTGTCAGTCACGTTGAGTAGTTGTATTGTGTGTTGTTGGTGTGGCCTCTGAGCTGTCTGAACAGGCCAATACCACATATTTAGTATAAAGGTGAGCTGAAGAGTAAGCCTGCAGTGTAAATGAGGTGGAAAAATGTAGGATTTTATGATATTCAATTTTACAAAGAAAGGAAAATTAGAATTGCACCAGGTCATGCTCAATGTCATCATAAATCATGATTTATAGCTTTAAAAAGGTTCATTTCCCTTTGCCAGCTCTGCCTCATGTTGGCTACATGTGTTGTGAGCAGCTGCTTTCTGGTGTCACCTTGTTTTCAGACGACACACCTGTGGCCACTGCTAAGCGTCTCCCAGGTGAGAGCGAAGAGGAGAGAGACTCGTCGGGTCGTCTGTGGCGAACAGTGATCATTGGCGACCAGGAGCAACGGATCGACATGCAGGTCATCAGGCCATACCTGAGGGTGGTCACACATGGAGGTTAGTTAGACTATTTCCCCAAATGGATTCCTTAGGATGGTTGTGCTATTATAAATCTTATCGGCCCACTTCCTGGTATTAAATGTAAAAAGTAGGTGAAATGTAAAAGGGTACAGACACATGCCACGTGACGCTTGTAAATTAAATGAAAACTAGCACTGGTTGTAGGTTAAAAAGATTAGATCCTGACTCGTAATGACTGATGGATTTACATCAGTTCTCAGGGATTTAGGTATGCAAATTGTTTTTGTGCAGCAGAAAGGAAGAATAGTTCATCAAAGGGGATTGAAAGCCTTAAAGGAAAAAAGGCAAAGCAAAAAATACCCATCAGTTAATCCAAGTAAACTGTGAGGCTGCTTGTTAATGTATAAACTATAAATGAGCAATGCATGAATGAATAAATGTAGCATGAAAGGGAAATCTCTTTTGAAGGTAGTTATTGGTGTTTCATATGTAATCGTAATAATACAGCTGATAATATGCCACTACGACTGGACCGACTGCATCTCTCTCTTCTGTCAGGATATTACGGGGAAGGTCTGAATGCCATCATCGTGTTTGCAGCCAGCTATCTTCCTGACAGCAGCTGTGATGACTACACATACATCATGGAAAACCTCTTCCTGTAAGGTCCTTTCTGTTTCTCACATGGCAACGAGCCGACATCATTCTTTTTTCACTTTACAATCCATTAAACGGCTCCAGCATAGAAACTCTCCTGTCCAATGAGGACGTAAAATAACGTGTCAAATAATTCTTAAAATTAAAGTGGACCTGTTATGGTTTTCCTCATTTTATGTTATATATATCTATACTGCTCTAATGGCAGATCATATATTAAAGTTTGAGATCGTGATCTCAGATTTCAGACTGCTCAAAATAGTCAGTTTCAAACAGCTTGTTCTGCTGTTGGTGCTGTGTGACGTCAGTAAGAGGGGATATCTTTATATGGTCATCTCAGACACATTGCTATGTCTGTGAGCATGGAAGCCCCACCCCCCTGACGCTGAAGGGAAGTGTTTGCTTTTGATGAAGCACAGCTTGTTTAGAAAAAAACAGAGATCATGTTGTGTCTTAAACATGTCTTAAACTTGAAGCCAGTAAAGTGCCTGAAATCTGTGCCATTACTTCTAATAGCCAGCAGGTGGCACTCCTGAGTTCAGATTCTAGAGAAGAGTCCTCTGCTCCCATGACCTCAGTAAATGCCTCCAGTACTGTGCATAAGTCTTTGGCCACCCTTTTCTTCTCCCCCCCCCCTCTTT
>VOQK01027084.1:4352-15110 GCA_015052645.1 Benitochromis conjunctus
CAAAGTGCTTCTGGGGGAACCTGTAAGGATTAAGTGCGCTTTATTCTATGGATATATCCGGGCCAACTACACCCATGCGCAGAGCACAGGACTTAGCCTTATGTGGTACAAAAGCGCAGGACATGGGGACTTTGAGGAACCCATTAGTTTCGATGGCACAAGGATGAGCAAAGAAGAGGACGCCATATGGTTCCGACCAGCAGAGTTGGACGATGTAGGATACTATTCCTGTGTCTTACGGTAAGTTTTGTAAGCAAATTGGGGATTTTTTTTACCTTCAAATATGGCATTCAAAGAAAACCTTCCCTCCATTTCAGGATTATTTTTCCAGCAGTGTGTCAAAAAATAATGGGGTAAATAGCATTTTCTATAGCCCTGTGGGCACAAGTAAAGCTGTGTGAAAGTCCTCCCCTGTTGATTTCTAATGGAGTCTATCATCTGTGGCCAAAGGAGCACTAGTCCTTGGTCCTCAGAGTGTCATCTCACAGTACGAAGTCCCTTTGCTTCACTTTATATGTTAAATTATTTCTTTATTCTCCTCTTGGGGACTGTAAGCTATTAGGGGCAATTGTTGAATGCATAACTCTTCGACCCTCACTAGTCCTCCTTTGAGCGAGGAGTAAGACAGAAAGAGAACGAACAGTAATTCAGTGCAAGGGAAAAAGCAGCGAAGATAAAAGAAAGGAAACGTAAGGGACTCGTGCTATCTTCGTTTTACACATGCCTGATGGTGGAGGCAGACAGCTGTTTGATTTATGGGTTCTATAAAGTGGTAAAAAATTCTGGCTTCTTAGACGTTTTCATTAACATGAAGGTTGTTGGTGGTCAGTCAGAAAGAAAAGACGCCCGTAACCATTTCTTTCTTTTTTTTTTCCCCCTACAGAACAAGGGAAACTTTGAAACATATCAAAGATAGGAGAGTAATCTTTTAGTAGTCAGTGGAATCCACAGAAACATTCATATTTTATCCTGAACACCAATGATTTCATTTAGACAGGCAAAAAAAAATGGCAGATAATGTGCTCTTGAGCAGCTGCATTCAGCACAGGTTTCCTTGCGTTTCTCAATTCTAACAGTACCTAGCCATTACTATTCAGCACCATTAGCACTCTCCCCTTTGCTGTGGCAGCCGCCATGAATAGAAACGGGCAGCACCAATCCAGCCATTCTCTATTCAGTGACGTTGGCAGCATTTTCAGGAGGTAGACAATCAGTCAGCTCTGAGTTATTGTGTAATCACGCAGAAAGTAGAGCCATGAGATTTGATTTGGACGAGTACTGTTGCTTTGTCGCCAGTCTCCACCATTCAGAACCAAATTAAGGGGCAACACTTATTTGCCCATCATGGAGAGAACTAACAATAGTTCTGAATAGCGAGCACTTTTCCATCACAGAGGATTTCTCTCGGCGGGCATTTCTTTGGACTTTTGTTGGCCGTATTTGCTTTCTGCAGATTATTACTGTTTTGTTGTAGAGCTGGGAAACCGTTCACTTTAATATGTAATACTTTCAGCTTTAAGTTTGGCCACTGAAATGGAATATTTATAGGCCAGCTTTGGTGCTACGAGCAGCTCTGAGATCAGGTCCAGTTGGGGGAATTCAAACTTATATTCATTAGCTCTGGCCCGCTACAACTGTTTCTTAATACAACTGTCCCATAAGATTTAGTTGTATGTAAAGACATGACGAAATACGTTTTTTTAAAACCGCTTTTTGCCATCAGTAACTATGTTTCGATCGAGCAGCGTTAGTTCAGGCAGGTAGTTGAGGTCAGCTGAAATCCCAGCAGATCAGCTGATCTTAATGACACTCCACATCAGCAGATAGCTCAGCTGATGCCCTTATATACATCATAATATTAAAACTCATATGAAGTGTGATATTCATGCTCAAAGTAAATCCTCATAATTGCCAAGCCACTTTGCAACCCAGTTCCACCTATCATTTCTGTGCTTAGGTCTTGCTGCTGCTTTCCTTGGCTCTGGCATTCAATGTATGACTATTAAAAAGGGTGGAAGGCAAATCTGAAAGTGAAATCAAACCTGAAAGATTTGTTGATAGAGTAACGTCACAGGGAGAAACACCCTTCAAATATATTGTGAAGGTTGATATTTGTTTATTTGTCCACAAGAGGGCACTCTGAAACTTCCCTGTTGGCAACACTAATGTTTGAAATGCCACAAATGCAACAACCAGCCTGATCCGAGCAGTCAGGCAGAACCTCAGTGAGTATATAAACTACAGATAACTAATGTTAGGGAAATCTGATTCATGTGTCTGAAAAAAACAGAAAATACTGCCATATATTATTATATCAGATTTTTTGAATCAACACATATCGGTATTGCTCTTAAAAATACTCTATAAGTCAGACTGTAATAAGGAAGTACTGAAGTTTACTTTACAATGATGTTAAACACCTTAAAGTAGCAAACCCCCCACATCAGATAAAGATTAGAATGAATTATTATTCTGTTTGCTAATTAATCTTAATTCTTGTTTTTAGAATAGAATAGAATAGAATAGAATAGAATAGAATAGAATAGACCTTTATTATCCCACGAATGAGGAATTTGGGTGTTTTTATGTGTCATTTGTTTTCTGATGCCTCTGCAAAGAGCTTCACAACAAAGAATATAATCAACAATTAAAATATAGCTTAGTTAAGATTATGCGGCTGATTATGGCTGGTTTACTATGCTTGCCAAATTTTTTCAGTATGGTCCAGTGAAGTTCACTGCTACTGGTGACTTTTTTGACATGAACTTTTCCTAAAATTAGACTTTTTGCCAGGTGATAATTTCCATAACTAAATCACTGTTATTTGACCCTGTAGATGATATGATCTTAAAATTTTTCCCTCAGCAGGTTAGCAACGCTCTTCTGAGGTCACAGTATCGTAATGGTGGTGTGGTATATTCCCTCTTGTGAGATTAATCAATAACCTTTAATTCGACTCCCCAGCATATAATACACAGAGCAACTTATAATTTGTCACAAGGTGTTTACTGTCAGTTTTAAAAACCGTCGGATTGAGGGAATAGACTGAATACTGTGCAGAGTTGCACATGCTTGATTATGTAATAATAACTTATTAACCTTGTAGGTAAAGGGCGTTTTCCTTTGACTGGCTCATTAGTCAGCTCTATACAATGACATACGGTGGCTTTTAACTGGGGGAAGGGCCTGCTTTAAAAAGGCTTGGGAGGATTATGTTATTGGATACTGTGTGTGTTTCTTTGTGTGACTGTGTGTGTGTGTGTGTATTTTACATGTTGAGTTTCATGCAGTGTTCTGAGACACATAGCAATACATCAAAATCGACCACATGGGACCATCAAATTAGGAAGATTTATAGTATGGTGTTAGCATATGCTGTGAATTCTGGTGATTGGAGTCGCACATTGCTTCCTCATACTAGATTTAAACAGTGTGCACAGTACATGGTGGAAAATACAGCTAATATATAAGGACTCAAAGGTGAAGCAGATAATGTTTATGTTATAACATAAAAGCATATATGTGAGCGTCTGGCACATATCAGCTGGATCTCATAGTTACTGTGTTAGATGCAACAGCAATGGGAAAGTGTACAGATGTGAGTGAGTTTGACAACAGCCATATTGCTATGGCCTTGAAACTTGTGGACTGTGTTGCTGATGCCTTGCTGCCAGTTACCACAGGGCAACTTCAGAGGTCTTCTAAAGTCCAGGTCTCAGCAGGTCAGTTTCCTGGAGGGGTGGGGCATCATGCTAAGGGCCCACAGGAGATGTTATAATGCTGTGATTCAGCAGTGCACATATATCACACGGTGTGCTGCCTTCATGTCGTTTAGTGTCAGAGATTAAAGAAAGAAACCTCAAAGTGCTTCTACAGGGACAACACATGAGCCGGTGCTGTTAAAGACTAAGCTGTTTCCTCATAGAGCTCAACAGCCTGAGGTTTTAGCCAGACTTGGTTTTGTCATATTCATATCATTTTCCACTCAAATTTTGAAATTTGCAGACATACAGTAGATGTCAACAACAAAGCGGAAATGCAGCATTTGACAAAGTGCATGGATATGCGAGCGAAAAGAAAATGGTTGCAGCAGGAAATAATGTAACTACCTCAGCCAAGTATCTAGTGTCTACTTTAAGTCTATTCTCAGTATTTGTGGATAGTTTTGTCCTGGAAGGGACAAGTGTATTTTTTGAAGGGTAAGTAGAAAAACATCATGCAAAATAAAGCTGCATAGTCGATGCAGCTCTTCTTCCTCAGATCAAGTGAAAGTTGGATGCTTGCTGTTCACACTGTGATGCCACAGTATAGCCAAAAAACACGTCCTCGTTACTGCATCACATTCCCGAAGCCAGGAGAGACACTTTAAAGTGGAGATACATTATTCAAGAGTAAATGTTGCTGCTGAGATGCAGATTGTGCTTATTTCTCCAAAATTATTAGGGAAAAACAGCCATAGCCATATTATGTCTACTATCACTGGAGCCTGAAATGTCTATAGGAATTTACAAGGTGGGGGAATTATGTGTTGGAGCTGATTCTGGAGCTGTCAAGATGAGCATCTCCTATTATTAGCCTAGGAGATTGTATGTACGTAGTATGTTTTCAGGGTTCAAAGGTATATTGTAATTTGATTTTAATATCATGATATGCTGAAAGAATGTTTGAGAGTTATGTCATGTGATTGGTCTTGTTAATATATTTCCTTATGGTGTAAAATAATTGCATGAGTAGTAGATTAGTAGATCTTCCAGCGAGGTTGTTCCCAGCTCTTCCATAAAGTCAAAATATTCTGTTTCTGAGCTATATTATATGAATCCTTAAAGGATACCTGAAACATGTTTTTCCTGTTGTTGTTGTAAAGATATAGATTTATGAACCACGTCACAGCCTGTTGAGCTGTCCTGTCAGTGTGACTAATTTCAATTCCCAATCACCGCAGCCAAGCCAGGGGATCTGCTTCTGCTTTGTGTCAGGAGCGTGGGTCCTATAGATGATCAGCGCTTGCATATGTTAACATATCACATTTGGTTTAGACGCTTGGCAGTGTTTTTAGGTGACGTTCCTCGCCGTTTGAAACATGAGGGGTCCTGAGGAATTAGAGCACTCTGGTAGAACGAATGGATTGCAGCATAACAATAAATCATCTCTCACTGGATACAATTCATACTCGAGCACATTGTAACAATTGAATCCCCGCTGCTATGGGCTCTCACGGTGTTATTGTCTCAGAACAAGTATTGATAGAGATAAGTGTGTCCACGAATGATGTGCATTATTGTTGTAGATGATCTTACGTAGATGGAATCAGAAATAATCTTTTTATGTGCTTATGTTGGCATTTTATTTCTTCCTTATATAAGAATAAATGTGATTTAATGAGGTCAAGTCCACTTCAAATGTAAAATTGCTAATTTATTTTATTTATTTTTTTAGGTGGCTAAGTTTAAATTTTAATTGACATGAAAATTAATGAAAAGTGTGACTTTTCATAAATTTTTTTTCAATGTCGTGGAACGTTAACAAGAAACACAAACAGGAACATCCAGCGATAAAAGTGCAGTTGCCTAAACGCCCACTCGAGGCTAGCTAAGAGAGCAAGTTAATCATTTTTCAGTTTTATATTAAAATGCCTTAAATTGAAGTTAACATGTTTATTGGCTCCCACAATGCGAGGCTTTGATCTTTATTGTTGAACAGAGACAGATTTTTTCTATTTCTCACCTTTTTAAATTGTATATAGACATGAAGTTGCATTATTAGCTGTGTGGCTTCTTTTACAGGTCGACACCTACCACGGGGTGGCTGTAGCTCAGGTGGTAGAGCAGGTCACCTACTAACTGGAAGGTTGGTGGTTTGTTCCCAGTCTCCATGCCAAGCATCCTTGGGCAAGATACTAACCCCATGTTGCTCTCCAATACATCCACTGGAGTGAAAATGTTAGCTAGGAAGCACTTAGAAACAGTGTAGAAAAAAAGTAAACGTGCAAGTTGAGTAAAGCGCTTTGAGTGCTCAGAGCAGAAAAGCGCATAAGAACCAGTCCATTCTCCATCTTACTGCTGTTAAATCGCCGTCTTCACACACCAACGTTTATGTACGCCAACCTACTGTTACAGAACTGGTCCCCGTTTTTGAAGCAGCCAGTTCAAAGGCAACGCGACCCAAGAGCAAAATGTTCTCCTGTTGTTGTCTCCAGCCACTGTTTTCCCCAGTGTGATTGTAGTGTTAGCTAGCTGGAGTTACTAGCTAGTTAAACTCTAGCTAGCTAGAGTTGGGATCTTTTGGTTGTGTTTGTAGTGCTAGCACCTTTTTATGAACATTTTTAATGTGATTATTTGCCAAATATTATAACTGCGTTGTTAATTACACTAAAAAGACTGTCCAGGCAGTTCTATACATGCCTCAGTTGTCATAAGGGGAATTCCAATGTTTTATTCATACTCGGTACTAATTAGCAGGTTTAAGAGTGTAGCTTTAAGAGTGTAGCTTCCTCACCAAGTTTAGTGGAATTGGCTTATACTCTAAAAAGGTTACTTCTGGCTCCTAAAAACCAAGAAGCAGTGGTTAAAAGGTGACAAACCTATACCGTGAAAATGGTAGCCAATCACTGGGTGATGTCTTAGAG
Source organism: Benitochromis conjunctus (assembly GCA_015052645.1). Classification (NCBI taxonomy): domain Eukaryota; kingdom Metazoa; phylum Chordata; class Actinopteri; order Cichliformes; family Cichlidae; genus Benitochromis; species Benitochromis conjunctus. The sequence goes on from VOQK01027084.1 coordinate 10,978, forward strand.
GCTTTGGTAATTTATGAGAAAAATAAAACGCTGCTGTGTAAATATTCAAAAAATGTTGTACTGATATAATTTTCATGTTCATCAGGTCTACTGAGATGAGTGTAAAAGGCTAATACAGCTGTTAAGAGCACAGGATATTAAGAACAATGCATCTCAGCGTATTGCCCCAGTGAAAGAAATCCCTGGGAAGTCTTGCAGGAATATGCTTTCCGAGCAGCTTGGACACCATGTGGCATAATAGACGCGTTGACAGAGACACATCTGTACTGGGAAAAAAACAAAAAACAGCCATGAACATCTTTATAAGTTTGTCAGTCTGTGAAGTTTTGAGTCTGAAAAGCAGCTGGAGAAAATGTGCTAACAGGGTAAAAACAATTACTTCCAATCCAAATCATCAAGCTTCAAGTTCGTTCTGAATCGAGAGGCAGGTTGTTTGCTAGTTTTGGGAAGTTTTTCATCTTCCTGTTTGTCCCTGCTTTGAAGGCTTGTGTGAATTCTGCCAAGTGTCACAACACAACAACTTGCTATTTGTTTGAAAAATTTGACTAAATGTGACATAAAATTGCCTGTAGGAAGGATGTTCTCGTGGCATTTTGGAGGTATTACATCATTTATTTATTTCATTCTGAATGGTGCGCTGGCGCACAAACACGCTCTTACAAATATGCTCTTTTCACCCTCATTTCATATGCTACATTATACCCTGTGACTTCTCATTCCTGGCCTTTCTGCATCTAGTGGCGGGCCTGCGCTCGTCACATCTCTCTGTATTTGCTCAGCTGCACTTAAGGGTGTCAGAGGGCATCATCATACACCAGCGCACACACACACGCACGCACAAACACAACATGTCACTCCTCCGCTCCCCTGAGACAAGCTGCCACTGACAGGAACTTAAAATGCCTCCGATGCGTACGTGAAAGCAGGCCAACATCAACAGATGTGCATGCTCATATATTCGAAGCATGTACGCCTGTCTCTTTCACTCTCTTGGATTCATACTTATGTGCATGGACATACAAATATCTACACGCGTTACAGGAAATATGATGAGGCATGCTCACAATGCATACAGTGCAGGAGCGGAGGGGAGCAGCAGACGAGTGGAGCCGTGTGTAAAACTGAGGTCAGCACTCAGCTGTTTCAGACGTAACACCCCGAGGAACTCTGTCGTGTGCGGAGCAAAAACATCTGCAGCGGCAGAGCGTGTTACTTACTGTACCATGACACAAAACACACACAAACTCACGCACACATAAATACAAGCACATGAGCCATCCGGGAACTTGAAGGACACAGACTCCCCAGCAAGTGGCACAAGTCTCTTTAAGCCTATTAGCATTTCAAAGTTTGCTAATTCCTTCTGTTTTGTGCTACTCTGACAGCTGAGAAAGTCAAGTAAAAGCTGTTGTGGCTAGCATGGCGGGAAGATGAAAAAACATAGGTTGAGATCACTGGTGAACCAATTTCTACTCTGTGTTTTAGCATCGAGTGAGCTAATCACATTTATGACCTATATTTGGAGATATGTTTTCCACTGATAGTGCCAAAGAACACCTTTTGTTCGCTCAGACACATATCAGAAGAGCAAACAGTTGCAACACATGGCTGCTTTTCCCTCAGTCTAGTTCTGCAGGACCTTTCTTCCTGTTAAAAGGGAGTTTTTCCTTCTCACTGTTGCCAAGTGCTTTTTCATAGGGGGTTGTCTAGTTGTTGGGATTTTTCTCTCTACCTGCTGAGTACCTCACAATATAAAGCATCTTGAGGTGACCTTTGTGATTTGGCACTATATAAACAGAGTTGAATTGCATTTGATTGGTCTGTTATGAAATAGTATTTTTTATGCTATACAAAGAGGGTGTAAACAGAAGGAACAAGAACAATAAAGTAATTTGAAAATGACCAAGAAAGTCCAATATTATTATTCTTTTTCTTCTAGTTATATGTAGGAGGTCACTCTCCAGTAAGATCAGTGGTTAAAGTAGGATTTGGCATTTGGTGGATTATGACTTTTTTGGATTTAGCTAACTGAATTTGACATGATATAAGCAGATGTTAGAGCTGTTATGTCATATGGCTAATTTCTAGACCCAATAAAGCTAACATTAAAGGTAGAATTTAATGAGTGAATCTAGTCAGCATAATCCCCAGAAATTTAAATTGACCTCTGCTACCCCTCATGTAACATAACATTGCAGTACTGTGGTGAAGTTAACAGTGCACCCCTGTGTTGGACTGTTGCAGAGCAGAGTATGGTCTTTATGGTCAAACTAACCTGTTTATCCTGCAGTAAACTATCTTTTTTTTCAGAGAACCCATTAATAACAGAAAACACGTGTTTACTTCAAGTTGTTTTGCAAGATAATTCCCCCCAAAATAATTAATCATTGGTATATATTCAATATCTGTTTTTAAAACTCTCAAATTAATCGGGAGATTGAAAGTAAGCTTCAAACTCCCAGTTTGTCAAATTTCACTTGCTGAGCAGTCCTTGCCTTTGAAAGTCTCCGGTCCTCTCTTTCTTACATCTTTCTCCATCTCTGAGTGTCATTACACCCGCATTAACAGATTTATTTTCCCTGCTAAGTGCAGTAACTTTGAATTAGGTACCATGACACAGTGTGTGACAAACCTGAAAGACCTGGCTTGTGTTGAAAAGAAGCATTTGAAATCACCTCGTCACTTGAAAAACTTTACCACTGAAGTACCGGTGCAAGCGGGAATATTGGGTGTCATTTTCTCAGTGCTGAACAAGTATCAACGTGCCATTGGCTGGAAACAACACCAGGCTTAGGCACACAACCAAAAAAAAGACTTTTTTATGTATTTACCTGCCTATCAGATTTATTTTCTCATCTAGTGAAGGTCCCAGATTGTTCCAGCCTACTTTAACCACTGAATATAACCCAAGATGCTATTCATTCGCCTTCGGGTATCAAATATATCTTTTTCATGACATAAAAGAAATAAGTAACTTCTTAAATGATGTGTGGTAGTGATTGTTCACATATAAAATGCTTATATTTTATTAATGTGGAATTATTCAGTTGCAGTTTTGTTTTTGTTTGTTTTTCTTCATATAGTGAGGCGCAGTATGCAAAACCCTACATCTCAGTCTTGATGTTTTATTTATTTATTCAAATCAGTTTACTGGAAATCTTTTTCAATGAGTCATGAAAAAAATGGAGAGTGAGTAAATGAAATTATATAAATTCTAAATGATAGAAATTAAAATGATATTAAATGAGTTATAATTATAGACATTATTTAGGTACATACATTGTTATTGATCATGGCTGATATGGGTCAGGTATCATTTACTCTTTTTTTTTTTTTCTTGTTACCAAGTTTACAAAACAGCAAATACATTAAGGTAGAGCAGAAAGTTAAAAGACGGCGGTTCGTTGAAAATGGTTTTGTGGGTTTACCCTCAATGTCAGTTAAAGAAATAGGATCAAGGCGGGTTTAATAGCTTTACATCAACATATTAGACTTGAAAATCAAAAATTATGAAGGACACGTGTCAAAATGGACACTAGCAATAGTTATATGGGGTGAAAGTGCATTTCAGTCACAGAGTTTCTATAAAAATTGGACTTGGCTTAAAGGTGTACAAAGTGAAGCCAATGTGACTTAAACTTACGTTCATTTAGAGATAAAGTCTATCCTGCATCAAAATATCAGCTCAGTTTTAGAAGGTGGCTAATGTTTCACCTTTCACCCCATCCTCCAGTTCTGGCACGCTGCCACTGTGTCTGGTTTATTAATGGGTTTCCTGCATGTCCTGCAGATCCTGAGTTGTATCCAGCTATGGGCAAATGGAGGGAAAGATAAATCCATGTGCCTATTTAAGTTAAATTGCAGATGTGAGTGACACACACCTAGCAACTGTGTACCTACCAACACTGTGCACATTCAAAACCTCTTCCCAACTGTCCCAGGCCGCAGCCATGTTGGCTGTATTAGTATTCGTGGGCAGGAGTGGCTGGTGATCTCTCAGGGAAGTGACAGTCAGAATGGGCCGTCTGGAACACTCTGTCATTCAGCCCCAGTCAGGGCCTGTCCAATTGATCCAGCCCAGCTGTCAAAGTCAATGAGAGACGCTAGACTAAGAAGCAGCAGGGACGGTTTGT